>JAHBCN010002575.1:54700-88943 GCA_019359885.1 Listronotus oregonensis
TTTTTAAAATATTACCGATTTTTTTTATTTAAACGACAATATCTGAAAAACCATAAGAGCTACCGAAATTTTATATAACATAAATTATATATTTTACAAAGTTTTTAATTTAGGTTATACGAGTATAACTTTTTTGCAAAAGCTTAATACCTTTGAAGTTATTATAAAAAAACAAATTTTTAGGATTTAGTAACATTTGAAAATTCAAAAAGCTTTTTAATTTTTGATTTTTTTCTGCAAATTATGAGTGATTTGGTATTCAAATAAATAAAATAAATTATTTTTAATTAAAAAAAAAAAACAAAAATTACGTTAATAAAAAATATATCTTATTTTAAACAAATATTGGTTGTAATTTTTACATAATATTTTATATAGACAATTTAATCATTCGAAAATTATTCATTAAAAAAGAAAGAAAAAAACATACTCGGACGAATAATTATATTTTTATACAGTACCCGTATAAATGGTCACAGCGTTTTTCAAAAGATTTAGATTAACCAAGCCAACAGTGTTCAGCTAACTTAAGCAAATCGAAAATAAGCTTCAGTTTAAATAGGACGAGTCTGTATTAGCCTTTTAGTTTTAAATATTTACTTATAAATTTGAAATATTTAAATTTGTTTACATAAATTAATTAAAGTTTGTTTTTTGTTTTCAATTATGTGTTTGTAGCTCATTATTATTTACAATAATTGTTCTCTTTTTTTGGCCGTAAAGTTAGGCGCCCTTGATTTTTTTCCATTGTGTTTTAAATTTTACAACAAAAAATCATTAACTTTGTATTGTAATTCTAACAAAATAATAAAAAAATAAAAGTTTTATTTTTCATATGATGCGTTAAAGTGACAATTTAAAAAAAATGTTACAAATTCAATATTTACAAAGATTTAAGTCAGATAACCACTATCGTTTAATCACACACAAGCTAAAAAAGGAGAGATCTAATATCAATCTATTTTAATTATTTGATTGTAAAGGCCAATAATCGAAAAAGAGGAAGATGCAATGTTGCCGCCTTTCTTAGTACTTTAGTTAAGTTGTAATAAAAATTGAATTGTAAAAGCGAAAAAAAATAGGTTACCCTTAATTTTAAGAGTTTCTTAGTAAAGATCTACTGAGGATACTTTTAGTGCCACCGGCCATTGAACTTTAAAGATATATTATTAAATAATATAAAACACCATTAATTTGTAATATACATCATTTGTTATATATGCACTCAGGCACAAAATTGAGGCCTAACTTACCTCTTTTGTGATTTGAGGGCCCGTATTTTCTTTGTAGCTGTCATGGGCCCCATTTATTAAATTTGTATGATTCTAGTATTAGTGTAGATTTTTTAGTCTTAAATAAAAGTGTTGTCATGCTCCTAGCTGTACGCTGTTGCTTACGCAGCTACTGAACCGATTTTAAAAAAACCTTGTCGTGTTTTGTTTATGAAATCGAATTTTTACGGGGCCAAAATAGTCGCCTTTTTTTAGATTTTTTATTAAATATGGTAAACTGGCTTGATAGACCTTTCTTTTTAAGAAACCATTTGCTTCTTTTGTTTCAGATTTGCCGATCCGAAGATTATTTATTTGTCTGCAATGGGATAACTTTTTTTCAGCATCTCCATTTTGATGCTCCGTGGATGATTTTTAAAAATGAAAATTAGGAGAAAAAAATTGTATTTTTTAAACATAAAATAATATTATAAAAAAATATGTAGGTTTTTATTTATTAAAACAGCTGAAATTTGTTTTTGAAAATCTGTTTTTTTTAGTTTTCTAAAGTGGAGTAGTATCTCAATAATATCCAGTTTTATCTTTTAAGGATGCATTTGATTTACCCTGCAATTCTTTGCTTTTCGCTATTGAATCTGGGCTTAAAACAGCCACTGACAATCGAGCTTGTACTCGTACATCTTAAAAATGCATTAAGACCGCCAAATTAAAACTCTCTCGAATCATGAAATGAAAGAAACTACCTGGTTTAGGATTACATGTTTTCATCGAACACGTCTATTGAATTCTTCTTTTTTTAATAATAAATCTAGTAAATCCTAGTGGCGTGATCTAAATTCTACAAAATGCATTGCATCCTTCCTTTGCGGGAAATGAACGGGGTTTCGAACAAAATAAATCGTTATCTGTCATGCCACTAAGGAACTTGCATCAATGTGTGATTTAGTTTATTTTCTGTAAGAAAGTGGCATTTGAAAACAATAATACTTTTATAAAAAGAAAATTAATTATTATACCAAAATAATGAGATACAGACACAGTAAAC
The DNA here is from genome assembly GCA_019359885.1 of Listronotus oregonensis. Classification (NCBI taxonomy): domain Eukaryota; kingdom Metazoa; phylum Arthropoda; class Insecta; order Coleoptera; family Curculionidae; genus Listronotus; species Listronotus oregonensis. Next base: position 56,978 of record JAHBCN010002575.1, read on the forward strand.
GAAAAAACTTTAATAAGTTTAAAAAATACATTGTTATGCTCTTTTATAATAATGTTACTTATAAATTTCTATTTCTAATTTATATAATTTAAAAAAAAAATTTAAGTTAAATTTATAGTAAAAAACTATGATGTTTTCATGTAAGTATTAAGTAATATACCCGGTTTCTTTGGAACAGTTACCAGAGCAAAATAAAAGTTGTTTTGGTACTTAAAATTTAACAGCCAACCACCAGGACCATCTTTTGGTGCGTAGTGGTGCGTAGAACATAAAAAAGAACAAAATCTGTATAAAAGTTGCTCGTTTTTAATGTGAAAAAACCTATAAAAATGACCATTTTTTTATTTAGAATAATAGATATTTACGAAAAGTTTAAAAAATGAATCTTAGCAGTATTCCTTTTACAAATTCCATTAAACATCTCACTAATACTGTAAAGGTTTTTCGGACGAATAATGTACAATATTTTTGTTATACTGTACTGGCAAAATTTATGTTTTGAAATAATAACGTATTTTTAATCTGCTTCGTATATCTACAAATTAATTAATTGTCTGCTTTGAAACGGATTTTATTTTTTTTACTGAAGGAAACATTGTCTGTACTGACATAAAATGAGGCTATTTTTACCGGACTTAATACTGTAAAAGTTCATTTTCCGGACTAAAACCAAGTATTTAAAAGTGGGTTTTACGGCACAGTATGAAATAAAAAAAATTTGGTGCATTTTTCGCAGAGAAGAGATAAAAAAACCAAAATTAAACTTTTCTAAAAAACTTTATAACCGTGACTTTTCTAAAGTCTTAACGCTGATCTTCCGAAAAATGATTATCCGTAATGTGTTGTAAAAGCAGTTCAACGCGTTTTTTTAAATCGTCATTTAAATTTTTTGCAGCGATATTTTGGACGATTTAGCGTATTAATTATTATTGTCCGATTTTAATTAAGTAAATGGAATATTAAACTTTAAATATTATCCTGCAACTTATAAGCCTTTAATTTTCATATACATTTTTCGAAAAGTGTAAACATCGGCTCTAAATATTGCTCTGAAAGCGCAATTTCGCTCTTAAAGCAGAGTAGTGGGGATCAAAGCAAGCAAGGGAAATGTTAAGCAATGTGCTTTCTTAATGTAGGTTTATTTGCCTTTTATTGGTAAAATAGCTGACAAATTTATTTATTTTACAATGTAGAAAGAAAATTAGTTTATTTATATTTATCGTTATTATATTTTTTTTCTGGGAGCCGAGCGTCTTAATTCACTACCGAAGGCAGCACAGCCTCCCATTTTCTTTTATACCAATTCTTCCTCCAGTCTTTTTTCTTTTACAAGTCGGCATAACCCCGAGACTGATTGATTGATATATTCCTGTGGGCTTAGTTTCGGTTGCTCAAATAATGCCTGTCTCGTGTGATTTAACGCTTCATATTCGCACAGGATATGGTAGGCTGTTTCTTCCCCCTCATCACACATTCTGCAACTTGGAACCCTATTGTATGAGCCTATCTTTTAGGTGTTCTCTTAGGTTATCATGCCCTGTTAGCAACCCCACTGTTATGCGAAGTTTTTTCCTACTTTGTCTGAGTAGTTCTTCCCGGGCTTTTGGATGGGCCCTTTATGAAGCCTTTTCCATGTCTTATTCTATTGATGCTTGACCAGTTTTCCTCGTGTTTGTTTCGGATCCATTCCCTAGTTTCCCCCTGGTCCAAAGTATGGTGTGGATGATCCCTCTCTCGCTTTTTCGTTGCCTTCTATTCTCGAATGTCTCGGTGTACACAGGAGAGTAATCCTGTTACCTTCTTCCAGGACTTCCAGTTCTTTTTGGCATTCCCATGTCAGCTTGGACGTTACCTTAGGGTTTGCTAGTACCCCCAGTGATGCCTGGCTGTCTGTTATTATGCCTTTCTGTTGTTTTTTTGCGTAGTGCAGTAAAGCATATATTTCCGTTTGAAATACAGAACTGTGTGTTTCAGTGAATGGAGAATTGTAAGTTCCTTTCACTGTACACGCCTGCTCAGTTCCCGTGGTTTTGATCTATCTGTGTACAAGATAATGTCTTCAAACGTGCTGGGGAGATCGGGTTGTTGCCTTCACTTAGATCTGAAATTTTTATTTTAAAGTTTTTGTTACATGAGCATTGGGAATCATCTGGTCTGTTCTTATATCCAAGATGTTGTCACAAACCTGACTTTTTATGTCGTTATTATATTCGATGTTTGTCTTTTAGAAACCTAAATTGTAATAAAGAAATAAATAAATAGTATAGTTTTACTTGAATGAAAATTATCGGTATCCCATTAAGGTTAACTGTTTAGATTGCATATAGATCAATCTTAGCATTTTTGAATTTTTTTAATACTTTTAAAACAATAAAGCATGTATTGTCTTCCGAATTTAAATTAAAATCATCCTGTTTTACTAATAAATTTTCTAAACCGAACATGTAGATTCCATAAAATTCATGGATATGTGAGACAGATAAAATGAGTCGGTAAGCAAATAAACATCTTTGAGCAAGTAAAGGAGTTGTATTGGGATTTCTTTCGTTTAATATACGGATATTAAATAATATTAGGTTCTGTATATCAACTTTATATTTATACGAATTCTACAAAGAATATTCTGGACAGATGCCACGACAATATCAGTGAGCGGCTAAAATATGGTATATACAAGAATTTTGCCCATATTTGACAAAAGTCAAAATTAGACTTAAAATTGTGTTTTAATCACCGAAGTTATAAAGACTAAGAGAATACAAGGGCGGATCCAGCTTTGCGCCAGGAGGGGTTCATAGTCGTGTCAATAGGTAGCTCGGTCATAGGTAAAAATATTTTATGAAATTAAAAATCCCGACCTTGGGAAAGTTGTTGTGTATAAAATAATTTTTTGCTTTTTTTTAGCATCTTCCACCGACCAATTTTTTAATTTTGATTTTCAATGAGTGCCTATTTGAAAGGTTTACTTTACATGGCGATTTTTTTTTTAATAAATCTTTTCGGCTACCTCCACCCAATTTTTGTTTTGAAAGTACATTTTACAAGTGACGGTAATTTTACAAGGATTAGATAGCTCTTAATTTGAATTTAAAATTTAAAGTTACTTTACTTATTAAGCGTTTCTATAAGTTTTTTAAAATAATTTCTTTTTCACCATATTTTTTTTTTTTTGATCTTGTTAGTACTGTTCACACTACAATTACTAATTTAAAATAATTAACAGAACGTAAGTCACATATTTTTACAAATATTTAACAAATCTAAAACTAACGAATCATAATATCATGTAGACTTAGACACCAAATCTCGCACTCACCCTAGTGATCAAGTCACAAGGAATAATTTAATTTTGATAATAAGAATACAAGTAAAAAGAAGGATTTTGAATAAATGTAAATACTGTACTTAAATACCTACCAGTATTAAATGAACAAAATCAATTTTTCTTTTCGTCTTCCGAAACGGTTATTATTATTACTTCAATGGGCTACGTCTTAGATTGGGACTAAGAAAGATCTTTCGTGAGTACACTAACAGGTAGTGTATCATAAACATAATTTTTTATATTAGGATACAGTCCAATATCGCAATTTAAAATATGGTCAGAAGATCAATCGGTTATCTGCATCGCTGTTATTCACCATCCATAGCGATATTCGTTTACAACGACAGAACATGTATATGAGTAATATGTATAATCGATTGCTAGTTGTTTTACAATTTAATGCTGATTACTCTTTGTTGCATAAAAACGCTTAGTGGTCCACTAGATCCTAGACCCAGCCAGGAGGCATGACCTCCATGACCCACCACCTGGATCTACCCTTGAGAGAACGCGACCAATGCTACACACGTTAAATATTTGGAGTAAACAAAGTGAGACCAATATGGCTGACTCGACAGAGTCGTATTCAGCACTTTTGTGTTTATTTTTGTTAATGCTTTTAGGTGCACTATAAAAACTTCCAAAATAATTTGGAAAAAGTGTTTAGAACAAATATATAAGTTTTGCAACTACATAAATACTTAACTGGTCGTTAAGTTATGGTCTAAAAATAAAAACTAAAAAACTACCTATTTTATAAAATAAAAAAAAGTATTAAAACATTATAAATTAGTAACCATAACTAAAATGTCTTTAGGCAAGATAAGAAGATACCATCCCAGGAGCGCTTTGGTTTGTAAGTCCTATTGCCTTTAATCATGCTGTTCTTTTAATCTGATTTTTGGGTATTCTATTAAATAAAAAGTATTAATTTTATATAATTCTTTAAACCAATAGAGCAATAATACTATATCTGAGTAGGTGGCCCTGACATACCGTTACAACCATCTCGTAGGATTGGTTATAAAAATGACATACTAAAATAAAACCAAATTACACTTATTGCTATTTGAATTGTCATATTACACGTGATTTGTTATATCAAAGTCAAAGATTTTTTTTACTAGGTATTAGCAGAACACATTTTGATCTGTTAAAAAGATCAAGTTCATTTGAGAATTTTCTAAAGAGATACGAACAGAAACAAAAAAATAGGCTGGCATTATGAAAATAAATTAACTTTAACAAAACTAATCAATTTGACCTACTCAAGGGGCTACTATTGGCCAAAACAAAGTCATCTGGAATTTTAATTTACATTTCATTAGTGAGCGGTTTCTAAATCAGTTTACGCCTATTAATTTGAATTAATTTTGCCGTTTATTTAAATTTTTTAAGAAAATATATGGAAAAAAGTTGAAAGTACTGTAGCCGCTTATTTTTCTCTTTGTAACCCAACTTTTATGTCTGATCTATTAACAAATAAACAATCTAAATTTAAAGCAAATTCTTATTTTAAACAGCATAAATAATAATGTTATAAAATTATTATTGAATCCGCACCTGTTTAATGTCAAATGAACTTTTTAACATACCCTGTATATTTTTCTTTTTGTGCAAAATTGTGAAAAAAAATATAATGAACGTGTTCGAGCATTTTTCTAAAAAGTCAGTTTTTTTTCACTGGATTAAGTGTATTCGAATAGAAATTAAAATTATCCTTATCTGCCAAATTTTCACAACCCGGAACTAAACACTTTCTCATTATTGTTTAAAATTATAAAATGTTCATAAACCACAGAAAAAACTTCTCACCTATATAAAAACTAAACGAAAACACAGGAAAACACAACTAAAACCGCCTCGGACTGCCTTGTGGGACCAATATGGCCGAAATGATATTTCCCTTGCCGTTTTTTAGAGGCCACGTTCTCTCTAGTTATTTTATAAGCTCATTGGTTCAAATATAAAAAATAAGTTTAATGTAAAATTAGGTAATTGTTTCATATCACTGTTTTGATTATTTCAAGAGATTTAAAAATAAAACTTTTATAGGTTGCCTATATAGATACAATATAATAATAATCCGGTGGGGGAGCTTCTAAAATATGTTTCAATAATTTGTTATTAACAAATATATACTAATACATACGGGAGAGGTTAAAACAGCAATAATCCCACAGCAGTTAAAAAGTATTTTACGTTACCCACGGAACTTTATGAAAATGTAATCAAAACTGTCAAATTGCACAATAATTCATTGTATAATATCGCACGGGTCATAACAGGCGCCATTATAATAATATAATATGAAATAAATTGCTATGTTGCCAAACTTTGCATCATTTACGGTAATATTAATCTAGGTCTATAAAGTGTAAAGTTAAAGAAAAAATACGACTCTTCAAGAAGAAGGAAAACAATAAAATTACATAGACTTGCGCCTAGAAAAACCCCGCTGGCGAGCTTCTTGACAGTGTTGACACATGAAACATGCTTTATTATGCAGGAACTAGGCGAGCAATTTAAAAAGTAGGCCTTTTCCAAATAATGCATTTAATGTAAAAAAAAGCAAATCATGGGTGTTTTCTAATACGTCTACGCATTTTTACGTCTAGAATATAATTGGAGAATTTAAAAAACCGCTTTTCTAACTAGAACTAACCATAACCGACTAGAACTAAGGGCTTTTGAATTTGTCTCAAATATTTGAAGAAGTTATAAACAAAATTTTAACAACCTGTGAGAAAAACCCAGAGAATCTATAATTACACTTTTAAAAAAATGTGAAACTTCTACCATAATAAAAATTATGAAAAAATGTGTTAATAACTTCTATGTAATTTGGACATAATTCAAAAGCCCTACGTTCTAGTCGGTCATGGTTAGTTCTGGTTAGCAAAGCGGTTTTTTATTTTTGCCAATTATATTTATAAATTTGTTAATAAATAAATATTGAAACATGTTTTTGAAGCTCCCCCACCGGATTATTATCATATTGTACCCATATAAGTAGCATGCAAAAGAAATTTTCAAAAATCTTTTAAAATAGCCGAAACAGCTATATGAAACCATAACCTGAAATAAACTTTTTGACACACCCTGTATTTTTTCCCTTAGTGCAAAAATGTGAAAAAAAAATTTAACGTGTTCGAGAATTTTTTCAAAAAGTTAATACCTACTTTTTAAAGAAATTTTATATCTTTAACAATTGTCAAATAAAATTTTTGACAAGCAAGTTATTTTGACTTCTGAATCAAATCTATATATATAATTTGCTAATGTGGATATATTTATATGTAGGTAGGTATATATGTATATTTATTTGTCTGTCCATGTGATTCTGAAGTTATGGCTTGAGCTAAAATCATGAAATTTGGCACAGTGCTAGTCTTTAGCAGTGGCTAGAACCTAACGAAGCCCGTTTTTTGAATTTCGCCCCCGGGACAAAAATAGGAGCAAAAAAGTGTTTTTTTACCGTTAGCCGTACGGAAGGCGTCTTACGGAGACAGAGGCTACTTGTCTCACGCCTGGCGGAGACAGGCTTTTCATCTAGTAATAAATAAAAAAAATAGGTGCAGTGGTTTGTTTAGGTTATTGTTTTTAAAATTAATTTTTAATTTTTAGGATACGCCGCTTAAAATATATCCTTTTTTTCATGTGGTCTCTTTTTCAGCTACTAAAACTATTTCATTTATTTAATAAAAATAGTATTAAACCATCTATTTTTAAATTGCGTGTATCCAAACCTACTCGATAAGCAAAAATCTGCGATATTATTCAGCCATATGTCAACTTAAGCCATGCATACGATTTTTGCGTTTAGTTTGATTTATATTTTCACATAATAGATACAATGTCATCCATTGAGTAAACATAGATATCAAGTATCGGATGTAGGTAATCTCTTTGTTTAGATGGGAAATAGTATCAGGTGAATGCGGGTAAAAAAATATTTGTTAAAACCAAGGTGAAATAAAAATGTACAGAATGATTAAAAAAGTTTAAAACAAATTTCCACAAAATAAAAAAAGTGGTGTGTGTTGGGTGTCGGACTTAGATTTTCTGGCCTATTTTCTTCCGCCGAACATGCTTTTGAAGTCAAAAAGTTGGGAGAAACAGCAAAAAATCGGAAAAAGGCGTGATTTCAGATATAACCGATTTTTTTTAATTAAAACGTTAATATCTCAAAAACTATAAAAGATAAACGAACTTTATAGGACATAAACTATATATTTTTACAAGATATTTAATTTAAGTTTTATAACTTTTTTGTCTAAATGCAATATTTTTCGAGTTATAATTAAAAGACCGAAGTTTCAGGTTTTTTTAAAGGCATAATTCTGGAAAAGAATATTTAATCTTTGGATTTTTTGCAAATTTTAAGTGGATTGTGATTCAAATAAATAAAAAAACTAAAAGTCAAATTATAAAAAATCCCCCATATGTAAGATGGGGGCCAAGTTCCCATCCAAAAATCTCGGCCTCTTAATGTGCTGAGATGTAAAAGTAGACCAAGTTCTGTCTACAATTTTGTTTCACTCTTTTTGACTGGGCAAGTTTTTTACTGATTTGTCTATTTTAATGGATAATCTTTTTTATTTAGACAGACTGATTAGTAAAAAACTTGCCAAGTCAAAGAAGAGTGGAACTTGGCTCTGATTTTACGTAAGTATTTCTGGTGAGATCTCTTTTCTTTTATGAGTTCATTAAATAAAAAGAAAATAGGAAGGAGGATTTTATGCCTTTTTTCTCAGTATACCTTGCTCTGTAGGTAAAACCCTTACTTTAGACTGAATCCAGGGTGTCCCAGAAGTAATGGGACACAGAGCAACAGCAGATTGCTTTGGTCGATATAATGTAATTTACGTAAATTTGCCCTATTCTAAAGTTGATAATAACTAATATATATAGTGTCAAACTTTTAATTTTGTTTTTGTTTTTTTCTTGTAATAATTATTTAACTAAATGACGAAGCGGTACAAAATTGGAGATCTGTGGGTTGTTTGAGGCAAGAAATTCAAATTCATCAATGCTTTTGATGTTGCCACTAGGAGGCGCCAGCTAGCTGTCTACCCCACTTGTTTTAGATAGCACAACTTTTTTGAAACCATATGGACCTGTTAATAAAAAAATAAGTTACTATAAAACTCTTTGCATTATAAATGTATACCTTATTTAAGTTTCTAGGAGCAACTGTTTTCGAGATAAACGCACTTTAAAGGACCCTGTAATTTTGTTATGGAAAATGGGTTTCGGCCAATTGTTTTTAAACTTGTGATAGTTCTTAACACGCTGATTAAAAGTCTCCACGGGCACAAATCCCGAAAACTTCTTAAACCTTTCCAAAATCACCCCTAAATGTCCCCAAATCCCCAGTGACTTTTGATGGTGATTTTGGGAGGGTTAGAGGGGTTTTTGAAATTTGTGTCCATGGGGACTTTTGATCAGCGTGTTAAAAACTATAATTATGCAAAGTTTAAAAACAATTGGCCGAAACCCATTTTCCATAAGACAATTGCGGGGTCCTTTAAAGTGCGTTTATCTCAAAAACAGTTGCTCCTAGAGACTTAAATAAGGTAGACATTTTTAATGCAGAGACATTAACAGTAACCTATTTTTTAATTAACAGGTCAATATACTAAGTTTAAAAAAAGATATGCCATCTAAAACAAGTGGGTTAGGCTGTAGCTGGCGCTCTCTGGTAGCAACATCAAAAACATGGACGAATTTGAATTTCTCGTCTCAAAAAACCTCCAGATCCTTAGTTTTGTATCGCTACGTCATTTAATTAAAGAATTATTACGAAAAAACGAAAACCAAATAAAAAGTTTAACACCCTGTATTTTAGTTATTATTAACTTTGGAATAAGGCAAGTTAAGGTAAATTGCATTATTTTGACCTAAGCAATCTGCTGCTGTGCCCCATTACTTCTGGGACACCCTGTATATTTTACTAAAAATGCTCATTTTAATGTCCCTTAAATCGCGCCTAATTTGGGGTCCGATGGATAAGTGTAGCAATTTTGTTTGTTAAGTAAATACAATCCTGCCTAAATTTTAAATTCTATGACAATTATGACCTCAGAAACTTAGGTTCAATCAAATTGCAAAATTTTAAAATACCCCTTAAATATGCAGTTTTTAGAATGCTTCCTTTACTTGTATTCTAATACCTCTACTTACATACCAAATTTCAAGTTTCTACTTCCTCGAAAGTGCCAGTCAGTCAATCAGTAGTAAATTGGCGATTTTCAGAATCGAATATCTTAAAGATTACTTGACATAACTTTCTCATTTTTCACAGAGGTTATTAAAATACTTATGTAAATACACATCCCAAATTTTATACCTTTATATGAAAGGAAACCAAAGTTATGTCAGGGGGAAAAATATATTGACACACTTCGTAAAAATACACACATTCGTGCGTTAGGCCGGAACTTGGCCTGGCGCACTACAGTGCATATTGCATACAGTAAAGCGCAGAGGACTGCGAACATAGGACAATCCTGGAGCATTTTGGATGTACCTAAAAACGCCGCACGCATTGCTTATCGATCAATAATTTTCGGTAAACAAATTAATAAGACGCGCGTCGGCCGGCAAAGCGATCAACTCAATACGTTTATTCCTGAAATAATTCTTTACTATCGAACGCTCGACAGCTAAAGTTTTACTGTGTCGATTATTTGCGACCAAAAGTTTTTTAATAAAATAATAATTATTAATAATGGATGTTTACGAACTGGAAGAGAAAATTAAAATTATTAAATGGTATCACCGTGAAAATCCTGTTAGAGGAATTAGGGAATTATTTATTAATTTATTTCCAACCAGGCCGACTCCCACGATTTCCACTATTCACCGAGTCATTAAAAACCTTCTGACATTTTTTTGTTATCTCCAAAAAATACAAACATGATAGTGTCCCAGAAGAAAACAACGAAAGGAAAATGAAGGAAATTATGGTAGTGGCAATGTTATTAAAAATCCTACAATTTTCATTAATACAATTGCAAAACAGGTTAATTTGAGCAGAAGATCAGTGGGTAGAGTGCTGAGAAAAAATGGATACCGATCCTACAAAGTAAGAAAAACCTATGAAATTTTCTCGATGATCATTTTAGACGAATGCAATTTTGTGAAACTGTAATGGAAATGGAAAATAACAATGATTTTTTTCTTGGGTCACGTAAAATCACAAATTTATGGTTTCAGGAGAATAGGGCTAATAATCTACAAGAATTGAATTATAAATTGAAAATTCTTTTAGGATTATTACCCTCAGCATTCTAGCAAAAAATGTCAGAAGGCGTTTTATGACAATCTTGGTTATTGTTTGGCTCAAAAAGGTGGTTTATTTGAGCATCTTCGATAACTCAAAGAGTTTTTCTTTTTTATTCTGTGAATGCACATTAATTTATTTTTTAAGAATATCTTCACGTTCCATTATTTATTTGAGAAAATTATTTTATTTTATTAGGAAAAACTGTTTGGTTCTTAAGACCATAGCAAACGTTGCGGTCCCGTAAGCAACTAATTTTAAATTTATGGCTGATAAGAGCTCCTGCTACTTGCCTATAAACACTGCATCCTCTTACTAAAAATAAAAACGTAGTACAGAACTAAACTGGGCAGATAATTCTTCCGAATTTATCACCGCACTCCCCACCAGTCCCAACCAAAAATGAACCACGTGAGGAAACGAGACGGAAATTGAAATACAAGCCACAAAATTATTATTGGTATTTTAGCATTGGGTACATCCAAAATCGCCCAGGAGCCTCCTATGTTCGCAGTACGGTGCGCTTTACTGTATATTAGAGTGTTTAAAGTTGTATAAAAATTGATTCAATAGCTATGTTAAGCATGGCTTTATTTAGCGAGTTTTTTTATGGCCGAGCGAGCTAACGATCGAGGCTATAAACTAACACGACCAATAAAGCCATGTTTAGGAACTATTATGTATGTAATTCTTTGTGCAAAAAAACTGGGATAGTGTATACATTTCTTATAACGTGTTTGATGTGTCATATGACGGTAAGTAATTTGATTCTTGGCGCAAAGATAGGAAATAATTAAATATAAAATAGTTAATCCGCTATATTTACAGTTTATATTATATCTTATTGTGACAAAACGTGCGCACCATATCGAATTAGTTTTATTAGCCACAAAAACCAAATGTATTTGGGTTTAAGCAGCTATATTACCTTATTTCTAGATCAGTTACCGCTTTGTAGTAGTATTACAGCTTTGAGATGAAATATTGTCATATATTAATATTGCTGTAGAGGGAAGCCTGTCATAAGATAAGGTTCACTTATTTTCTGAACACCCCAAAAATATGTTGACATCAAATAAAAAAATAAACATTTTTTTAAATAAAGGAAAACTATCTGGCACCCTATATTTAACTTGGGAAAATATATAGCGCATATTTTATAAAACTTCCCCATCTATATAACAGGGCAATATTCTTGTACCATTTTTCACTGTATAATCCCAAATTAGCGCGAATTCGCTATATTTCACTTACGTTTATGTATTTTTTCCCCATGTGAATAGACATTTTATGCTTTAAAAAAATAATAAACCTATATTAAGGACATTTTCAAGCTGTGCGAAAAAAATAAGACATATATTTCTAGAGTTATAAAAAGCCCCTATCATGAAAATTGTAATATAGGTAGGTATAAATAAATAATTCAGTCACCGAAGGTAATAATAGGCATTGTTGCAGAAACACCTCTTGCAACTTGGAAGCTATATTTCAATAGCCCAAAGTCAGTTAACTTTTCTTCTTATTCTTTATAAAATATGAAAAATCTAAAAATTAAACAGTAAATCTTCTAAATTTACGTGACAACAGCGCTTTATTAAATTCTACTCATCGAAACAAACATTTACTTCTCGGAACTCCGCTTCCAATCTAAAATAAAGAAACCAAAGAAAACCGCCCGTTGTTATGCAACGCAAACACATCGACATGCTTCCGTGAATTGGTAATGCGTGGCAGGTCGACGCAGCCAATGAGAGCTCGGATGGAAAAGGGGTAGGATAGCGTCAAAAGAGTACATCAGGCGCGCGTCAATTTATTCGGGCGAATTACCAAAATATTCCATTAAATTCCAGTAAGAATATTTTGAAATAAAATTGTGAACAACTGATTTTCCTTAGATAATAGGTACGGTGTAAAATATACAACCTTTTGGCAAATTAAATAAGGCAATCAGTGCCAGATGAAATTTAATTTGGAACCTTCCCTTTCTTTTTTTTTCATTAATAAATTTTAAATGTAAACTAAATTAACTAATTTGTCAAGAAAAAAATTAATCTTATAAGCAATAATTTTTTGAAATATTTAAATTGATTGTTGATACGCGTATCACAATAATATTGTGGTGTAATTAGTCATACATTATTGTAAATAAACTTGTTTTTTTAGTGTATTCTAGTGTCTCAATTACCAACATCCTTATACAGGGCGTTCAAACCTTAACTTAGTACCTATAGGGTTACAGTTCTCATTTAGTCGACAGCAGAGTCTGTCGGCAACAACTTGTGATGCGGATGTGTATGATTAACGCCCGCCAAATCTGTTTGTTATTTAGAAATATTTTTTCCAGTCGAGCATGCCAATTAATTAATGTTAATGTCTTAACCTTCTTAATCGCCGGTTAAGACTGCTCAGTCGGATCATTAAAACTTTTATTTCCCTAGGCTTAATTTAATTTTAAACCGTATTAATCGCTGAAAGCTGCAGTCGTTCACCGAAAAACGTAAATGAAGTGTGTTTATTTGTTACAAGAATAACAATTAATAACGTTCTGCACCACACACTTTCTTTTTAAATGAAGACGGACGAATCGACGATTAAGATTTTAAGCGCAGCAAGAAATTTTCACCGACGGTATTATGTTCGGTTTTCGCCACTCGGGTCCAGAGTTACCCCGGCTCACGAGCTTCTTGACAGTGTTGACACATGAAACATGCTTAATAATACAGAGACTCGGCGCGTTATTTAAAAAGTAGGCATTTTCTAAATAATGCATTTAGTGTAAAAAAGCAAATCATGGGTCTTTGCTAATAAGTCTCCGCATTTTTACGTCTGATATATAAAAATTGGAAAAATAAAAATCCGCTTTGCTAACCAGAACTAACCATGACCGACTAGAACTTAGGGCTTTTGAATTTGTTTAAATTATCCCTACATAGAAGTTATTAACAAAATTTTTAAATTTTTGGTATGGTAGAAGTAATAATTTTAAGTGTAATTTTATATTGCCCGGGTTTTTTCTAATACGTTGTTAAAATTTTGTTTATAACTTCTACAAATAATTTAGACAAAATCAAAAGCTCTATGTACTAGTCGGTCATGGTTAGTTCTGGTAAGCAAAGCGGCTTTTTATTTTCTCCAATAATATTTCAGACCTAAAAATGCGGGGTACGTATTAAAAAAGACCCTTAATTATAACATAAAAATGTAATTTTTTAGCCGAGTCCCTGCATAATAAAGCGTTTTATGTGTCAACACTGTCAAGAAGCTCGTGAGCCGGGGTATCTCTAGTCGCGACTGTTTTCACCCACAAACTGACAATGTTAATCGACACTTTTGATCGCCACGATTAAAACTGCTTAAAAAGAAAGAGGTCTGTGGAGCCTTAATGTTATACTTTAAAAGTTTTTTATACAGGGGATTATCCAAACAATCAAAACCACAAATAGAGTAAAATTTCCTCCCTTGATTTTAATGTCCTCCGCATCGAGTCGTGCATCAAATTATCCGCGGGAGGAAAAGAGGCTTTTTTATTCCTTGTCATGTAAATAACTATTTTTCCTATGGTGACCTGTGGTTTAAAAATATGTTTGTCATTATATATATTTTATGTATATGGTAAGTAAAATAATAAATGACAATAACGTTACACAACTTTGTATTTAAGTAATATTAATTAAAACATCTTGTGCATTAAATAATAGTTAGGGTAATGTCTAACACCACGCATAAATTAGGGTTAAGTAGATATAATTTTTACTTTATACGCGACAGCTTTACTGAAAGTGTAAAGTGATTTATTATGTTAAGAATTAGTATTTCCATTTATAAGGCTTAAGTATACATATTCTGGTTGTTGCAGCTTGGGGTGCGACATAGAAAATCCTCCCATGTAAATGTGGAAGTGTTGACTAAATATTGGATCCTTTAATAATTCTAAAAAAATGTTAATATATGAAAGAAGTACTCCTAAAAATTAAACTTAACGGCTTTCGATGTATAAGTAAACTTTAAAAACGCTTGGCAAATTTGTAATAATTTTTTACCTCCGTAGTATGTAAGCTGTAACAAAAATACCGGCCGTTTTTACAATACACTTTTAACCACGGCACATGTAAAATTTACATAACTTCATATTTTTCATGTATTGGTAGGTAAGTTTTTTTAAGTTAAGTAAAATATTTTTTTACTTTGAAGATTATTAACAATATTAAGAATTACTGAGAAAGCTAATATTTTATTACAACTGCAAAAAGTGCTGAATTGACTATAATTTTTTTAATATTTGTGTTATAGTTTATTCATCTTTAGCAAAATTATATTTACCTTGGTAGATTAGTAATGTGACCAACCTTTCATCTTTCTTTAGAATTTTAAATTCCAAGAATAAGTTATTGCTGTCGTAGACTAGTAGCACTTTTATAAAAAATATTTATATATATATATATATATATATATATATATATATATATATATATATATATATATATATTATATATATATATATATATATATATATATATATATATATTTATTAAAAATTTTCTATTTCTGATTTTCTTGGGGTAAGGTCAGGCAATATAAAAAACAGTTACTTACTAAGTTTTCATATAATTTATGAAATTACGAGTTTCGTGGAAGGGCCTCCAGGGTTTATCTTTTATTTATGACAACAAATCAATCTGCAATACAAAAATTTTTTGATTGAAATTTTACCTATATAATATATTAAAATTTAATCTTACCTTAAAACTAAGGGGTTTCTTACATAAATGAGTGTTTTTATGTAAGAAACCCCTTAGTTTTAAGGTAAGATTAAATTTTAATATATTATATAGGTAAAATTTCAATCAAAAAATTTTTGTATTGCAGATTGATTTGTTGTCATAAATTAAAAAAAAATACATACATACCTGATGAAGGCCCTTCCAGGCCGAAACGTCGTAATTTACATAAATTATATGAAAATTGCTTAGTAAGTAACTGTTTTTATATATTGCCTGACCTTATCCCCAAGAAAATCAGAAAATTTTGGAAAAGCATAAACAACATATCAAGGCAAAGGTCAAAGAAAATAAACAAATAAACTATATATATATATATATATATATATATATATATATATATATATATATATATATATATATATATATATATATATATATATATATATAAATATCCTTAATTGAGGATCTGACGTTATTGACTTTTTTTACTCGGAACCCAAGTTTCTGTAGCCAATATTAATTGACACATTACTTATCAATTTTAAATTCTGCTTAAGCCTCGTTTGCAAGATATTAAATAACAAAATTTTACCTAACAGTTACCCAAATTTTACTCACATTAATAATGTTTCTTTAGTACATTCTGAAAATTTGGGGTACGGGGTTTTCGACTCTTGCGAAGTGATCACGCGTGTGCAAAATTCCGAATTCCTAGAAAAAAAATAGAAATTTTCTTATGACACACCATGTAATATTCGAAAATTACACGCGATGGAGTAAAATATAATTGCGAACAACAAAGGTCTAATAATTTTTTTTATTATTGGCATCCTAAACCATCGTCACAAAATGACAGCTATTAAATTTTGATAGTTACGATCGTTTAGTTTGCCGATATCAAAAAATTTTAAGGAATCTTTTTTGTTCGCAACAGTATATTACGTATCAAGTACAGAAAAGTGGAACTTTACTTGACGAGTATGGCTAGTCTGAATCCGAGCGAAGCGTGGATTTAAATAGCGTACGAGTCAAGTAAAATCACTTTTCTGACGAGGTGCTTATACTATTTTTTGTATTTTGTAAATAAATAATAAAAAATTAAAGAATCCGTCCATCATATAAAAACCGAATTACCTAGTGTACACTTTTTTGCATACCTTCCTTTGAAAATGAAAAAAATTGTCATTTAATCCGAATTGGATTTTCCAAACGTCACATTCGCGTCCGATTTTCTTTGCTCTTTTTGGGTGTTTTCAAGCGATTTTCGTGCGGTTTTTGGCCGGAAAGCCTTTAATACTTGAAGTCAAGGGTGGAACTTTTAATTGGTGGGCACTGTTTAAAATACACATTTTTTATTGTCAAATTGTGTTTTTATGAAGTAATGGTTGCTATGCTGTAATGGTTTTTTTGGAATTCCGATTCGCGAGGGTCAAAAACCCCTTATCTCAAAGTTTTAGCATGTATTGAAATAACATAATGAATGTAAATAAAGTATGGTTTATTTTTTGAGTAAAATTTTGTTACTGAATACCTCGCAAACAAAATATATATATTTTTTAAATACTTTTAAAAACTTGGGTTCTGGTCTAAAGTAATCATCCATAACGTCATATCTCAAATTTGGGACATACTGTATAAATATTTTTTATACAAAAAAGCGCGACTAAAAATTTTAAATGACGGGTACGAGCATCTTATCAAGTAATAACTTGTTTTTAATATATTAAAATTATTCCAAGTTATAGATTCACATTGTAGGTTATTATTTATCATAATAAAATAAGTAGACATATGGATATATCACATTATTAAAACAGGTATTTTTTTTGCAGTTATTTTTCATTTGGATACAAGTAATATTGTCGCCGTATTTTTTCCGGATTTCTGTCAACAATGCCCGTCCTGCTTATCATCTTTGAGATTATATTACTTATTACAGTAATCCTTAGGTAACCTGTTTGGTAAAACAATATTTTAAGGTTTCATTACTTCAATACAAATGTTATGTAATATTTGTATGAAATATAAAAGGTATTGTTTTCAAAAAAAAATATGTGGGTGAATGTGTGGGTGTGCGTGTGTTTTTGTTGTCAATTTTGCCACCACGACAAGAAAAGAATGCGAAATCTAAATAATACTAATTTAGCATAAAAATTGTTTTGGTTAATCCACAGATTAAATGTTAACTGAAATTTTGAGGGGTTAAATGTGAAAATATTTTAAATTTTTTATCAGCACACTTAATGAAAAATTGTCGTTTCTGACAAATTTTGGGTGTCATGGGCGTACGTTAACTGGATTTTAAGGAAGTAAAATGTGAAGAAAATTTGAGCGTTTTAATTACTTCTTTATGTTTTTATTATGTTTTTTTGTATTTACTGTAATATGCTGAGTTTAAAAATGGGCTCGGCTTACACCTATCATCCATCAGTTTTAAGAGAAGGAAAGAAGAATATAAAATATAGAAAACTTAAGTCATCATAAGCAGTGAATTTTAAAATAATAAATAAAAACTAAATTACTTTTTATGCAAAATATACGTCATTTTATAACCAAAATGTATAAGAAAGTTATTATCGTTTGTACTCAAAGGAAGGCACGTGTTTTCCCCCTGTATCATAACTTCGTTATTGTTTTACATAAAAGTATGAAGTTTGATATGTGAATTCACATAAGGATTTTAATTACCTGTGAAAAAATTTAGGAAGTTATGCCAAGTGGTTCCTAAAATATTTAATTTTGAACTTCAAATTCTACTACTGACTGACTTATCAAAATTATTAAATTTGGTATGTATAGTTATGTTGGGATCAGTATAAGAATTAAAAGTCGGTGCTCTTTGATTTAAAACATAAAAAGAAGCTAAAAAGGTTTGATTTGAATTGCCGGCCGCCCTTGCTTTTTATACGAAACATTTTATAGACGTGGGAAGCGGCGCATTATAAAAAGCAAAGGCGGCCGCCAGTTTAAATTAAACCCTTTTAGCTACTTTTTATGTTTTTTTACAGAAAGAACCGAATTTTTATTCTTATACTAATACAACTATAAGTATATTTTAGGACACAGGTAAAGAAAAAACTCTAAAAACTGTACATTTTTATTCGGAACGCCTTAGAACAAGTGCGGTAATATCTAAATGAGCAATTTTTGTATTTATATTTAGCCCAAAGGTTAGGTACTACTCATACTAGTATACTAAAAAAATATTAGATCTTACCGAAAACACTTATGTAAAATAAAGGCCAAGTTCCTATCCAAAAATTTTGGAAGTAAGACCCAAAATTAAGCAGAGTTTAATCCACAATTTTGTTCTACTCTTTTTAAATTAGGCAAGTTTTTAATTGATTTCTTTATCTTTGTGACAGCTTACGAAGGATTATTATATATGTATATAATATCCTACACATTATATATACATATATAAACCTAAGTACTAAAGTACCGTAAGTGCCGGGTTTTTCGGTGTTTAACCCATTTCTTCCCAGTTGTTCTGTCAACGTTGTCCAAGCACTGAAACATGCAAATGTTGCATTTCACAGCACCTTTTAGACAACGCGGTAGTGTAACCACGGACGTTATTTTAAATAACTATTATCTAAAAGTGTCTCTCCGGCTCTGGGAATCGAACCCGGATCGCCGGGGTGGCGAGCCGAAACTCTGACCACTACGCTATCGAAGAGTAGTAATAAAGACAAATCAGTAATAAACTTGCGAAGTCAAAAAATTATGAAACAAAATTTTAGACGATATTTGACCTAATTTTAGATCTTAGTATTTTAAGAGGCCGATATTTTTGAATAGGAACTTGGCCCTAAATTTTTTTTGTTGGATTATTTTTACGGACATTTTTTCATAACCGAAATGCATGTAAAAACACACATAATAATATTATTTTCTCCATAAACACGACATTTTTTTTGTTTTGACAAAATAAGTTCTTAAATCACAACGAACGAAATGCGTGATAGAAGGGCTGATTTAATTTCGTGACTGAGATACGAGTGTTCCTTAATCTTGGGAAAACGTGTTGAACCGAATTTTATTAAGGCAATTTTAGAGGAAAAGCAACAACTTCTAGCATCTGCTCCAGGCCGTTTTCCTAAAATAATTTCACCAAAACTCATTCGTTTTTCCATTTTACTGCCTAGCCAGATTACGTTCAATTTGGCAGTATTGACCTTAATCATTTGGAGATTATTATTTTTTTAATAATTTAATATTTATTGATGATCTGTTTTATAATCGGTTTATGTTTGACTGATTTATAAAACCTTAAATAATAATGTAACCTTAACTGGCTTCCAGAATATTCTTCAAAAAAAGGAATTTAATTTAACTACGGTCAAAAATGTATTAAAATTACCTTTTCAGTATTTTTTAAATTAATTTACTAAATGTAACTATATATATATATATATATATATATATATATATATATATATATATATATATATATATATATATATATATATATATATATATATATATATATATATATATATATATATATATATATATTTATATTTATATACATATATATATATATATATATATATATATATATATATATATATATATATATATATATATATATATATATATATATATATATATATATATATATATATATATATATATATATATATATATATATATATATATATATATATATATATATATATTTAAATCAGAAAAAAGATATTTAGTTGTAGCGCATAATATACAGGGTGTTTCATTTAAAAAAGTTAAAGTTGCCTATATTTTTCTATTTTTTTAATGCGATATTTTTTTACTGATAATTTTAAAAGATAATATGAAAAAAAATACAGCTTTTATATCAAACATTTTTTTCTAACCCCAAAAATAAACGCTCCAGAGGCCACGTAAATAATCAAAGACTCTGACAAAATCAATTGAACCTTTGAGGTTGCAGATCACTATACATTTTTGCTTTATTAAAGTAAGTTAAACAAATAGGTTATAATTTTATCATCTTTACTGTTTCTTCGACATAGTTCACCATTAGATTTCAAATACACAAAAAATATATTATTCAAATAAAAATATAAAGAATAATATTAATAAGATCACTTGTTAATGTAATACCTTTTATATAGGTAGAGCTTAAGACCAATAGTCAAATGCATAAAAGGGCATAAAATATATATTTTTTACACTACAACGTGTTAAAAATTTAATTTTTAACACTATCTAGATGCCTTAAAAATGTTACTTTAAAGCACTAGTGCCTTAAAGTAACATTTTAAAGCACTAGTGTTAAAAGTGAAATGTCAAATTTTTAAACGAACGTCAACGGTTATTTATTTACTAACATTTATATTAATTGTACAACTCAAACAACCTGAAAAACAAATTCCTTCCACAGTTCTAGCATTCTCCGTAGTTGAGGTGGATTGAACAGAAAAACTTTCCATATCTTCACGTTTTCCTCCAAATACGCAAGGAATATATTTTCGGTATATTTTCCAGAAACACAATTCTGCTTACACCAATTTATAAACTTATTGTAGGCAATATTATACAGTGTGAGGATTTTAAAGTGTTACAATGCGATATCTCTAAAATGTGTTGCACGATTTTAACAAAAGTTGGTATGGGTAACAAGTAGCAAGGGGGACATACTCTGACGTAGTACTTAAATTTTTACCCCTCCAGTTTTTGACGTGTGGGGGTAACTTCAGAATTTTAAATGGAAAGGTGTAGTTTTTTCTATGAAATTTTAATCAGCATAAAAACTACATAAGTGTACAAAAAATTACTTCATTTGCTTTACGGGTTGCATACTTATCAATAATCAACTTTTATTTTAAAAATTTTAGTTTATTCTTCGTCAAAAATTATGTATGTAAGCAGAAAATTGTTGCATTTGGTAGTTACTTAGGTAACGACCTACTCTGTCAAGTAGTGACATTTGTGTCAAAAATATCTCTAGTCTCTCTTCAGATCTCTTCAGATATGGAGCAAAACTACGACATTGAGATCAATATGTTATTAATTTTGGGTGAATGTAGGAAGAATTACCGGGAAGCTGCACAATTGTGGGCTGTCAGGTTTCATGCTATTCCTAAGTCCCACATGGCATTTAAGAGGCTGGAAGACCGAGCTCGCAATACTGGAAACCTTCGTGCCAAAAAGAGAATTCGGCGACGAACTAAAACCAGTGAAGACATGGCCGTTGGAATTTTGGGCGCCAATAATTTAAATCCCCACGTTGGTTCCAGAGAACTTGCTCAAGATTCGGGAATGTGTCAAAAATCAGTACTAACTATTTTACATTCCTACAATTTTCACCCTTATCACGTTAGTCTTCACCAAGAACTGTACGGCGAGGATTTTCAAAATCGAGTAACATTTTGTACCTGGTTAAGGATGAAGATTCAAGAAAATCATGCTTTTTTAACACAAGTGATTTTTTCTGATGAGGCTACGTTTACTAATTGTGGTCAGGTGACTATTTATTTGCCACTAGGATATTTTTGCATTTGGTATTGCAATTCGCATTAATTTTCTGCTTTTAATTTAAGGTCAATAGACACAATATGCACTATTGGGCGCTGAAAATCCACACTGGATTAGGATGGTGCCAAATCAGCATCCTTGGTCAGTGAATACCTGGTGTGGTATTGTTGCAGACAAAGTAATTGGCCCACATTTTTTTGATGGCCCACTAAATGGGGAAATGTACAATAACTTTTAAATAACAATTTGCCGCAGCTTCTAAATGACAATGGAATTAGGCAAGAAGAAGTGTGGTTTCAGCAAGATGGTGCTCCACCACACTTTGCGCGGCAAGTACGAGATTCTCTGAATTACATATTTGGAGATAGGTGGATTGGGCGAGGTGGTCCTGTAAATTGGCCTGCTAGATCTCCTGATCTGACCCCCTTAGATTTCTTTCTATGGGGATTTATAAAACAAAAAGTTATGGCTACAGCACCAACACACCAGAAAACATGAAAAACCGTATTCGACAAGCTTGTACATTAGTAACTGCCGACATGTTAAATCGTGTGCGCAACTCCTGTCAAAAAAGAATTTTGAAATGTTTAGAAGTCAACGGAGGCCACTTTCAACACCTTTTGAAGCATAACCAGCGTTAATTTTAAATATTCTAATTAATTTATTGTTTCGTTTATTATTTCCTTAAAAATTCGTTACTAGGCAACCCGTAAAGCAAATGAAGTAATTTTTTGTACACTTATGTAGTTTTTTATGCTGATTAAAATTTCATAGAAAAAAACTACACCTTTCCATTTAAAATTCTGAAGTTACCCCCACCCGTCAAAAACTGGAGGGGGTAAAAATTTAAGTACTACGTCAGAGTATGTCCCCCTTGCTACTTGTTACCCATACCAACTTTTGTTAAAATCGTGCAACACATTTTAGAGATATCGCATTGTAACACTTTAAAATCCTCGTATTGTATACGAGATTTCCTGGACAATAAATCCAGCGATTAAAATATATGCTGATTAAAATTTCATAGAAAAAAACTACACCTTTCCATTTAAAATTCTGAAGTTACCCCCACCCGTCAAAAACTGGAGGGGGTAAAAGTTTAAGTACTACGTCAGAGTATGTCCCCCTTGCTACTTGTTACCCATACCAACTTTTGTTAAAATCGTGCAACACATTTTAGAGATATCGCATTGTAACACTTTAAAATCCTCGTATTGTATACGAGATTTCCTGGTAGTTTGCCATGCTTTGCTGACCGCTTTATATATCATTTTAAATGGATCTATGCAACCAATACTGTCTCCTACACTTTTTTCCATTTCAAGTTGATTTTAAGTAAAAACTAAAACGAGCTAAAACTGACACGATGATGTATCAAATTTGAAGTAAATATGCCGTAACCAACCAGCATCAACAACGGTTGTTAGAATTCTTTAATAAATGCCAACTTCAATAATTTTTATATATGATGCTATGTAACTGCATTATTGCGTTTGTAGAAAAAATATTATATGATATTTATATTAAAACTAAGTTTTAAGGGACTTATATAAATTGCAGAGCTCGCTTCGCTCATTCTTTTACATTCGTGCTTTAAAATTGTATTTTTAACACTTATATCATAAATAACTATTAAAAACACACAGTTCTACAAATTAAAACTGTGCCATCATGCATTTTATAATGATCACAGAATAAACCAAAATGCTTTTAGCATTTCAGCAAAGAAAACCTGCGTAGAAAAACATAAAATAAAAGAACGTACATTTATATTACGAAGTAAAGATAACTGTGTGGCCCTGATATCCCTTTATTTAAATAACAGTTGTTTACCTTTACTTAATGCTAAAGTAATTTTTAACGTTTACTTTAAAAATAAAAAAAATTGGTTTGAAAAAACTAATATTATGTTTGTGACATTAGGTCATAAATTATAAAAATACTTTTAAATTTCCCAATATTTTAAAGCAAAATTAAAATATAAACAATGTTAGTTTTGCGCACTTTTAATTGTTTTTTAATTATGAAAACAATCTTTTTTTACTTTTAAGTGGTTAAAGCTTAAACATTTTGAAAATAATCTTTTTTTACTTTCTGGTGTCTTTTTTGAGATTTTTAGACACCTAAAGCTTCATAGGGGCATGCCTTTGAATATTTAAAATGTATTAAAATTACTGTAACATTTTTTAGAATAGGTGTATAGTTTTTATTTTTCTACATTCTTTATTTCTTTTTAAAAACGGTTTTAAACAAAAGTTTACAGGGTTATTCATTTTAAAGTAAACAGGGCATTATTTTTGAATTTCCATGTACTTTTTTAAAAAACAATTATAGCCATTTCGTGTATTTTTTCCGTAGAATTCAATAATCTAATAAAAAAAACATTTGAAACAAAAACAAAAGAGTTACAGCACGAGTAACGTATTTTTTAATATCTAAATGGAATACCCCGTATATTTTTATATCAATAGATAGAGATTTTCACGAGGAATCGTTATCTTGTTTATGGAATTGGGAAAATAAATTGAAAGCGAAGTTCCTTTTGTTCACGTGTTAAATGCTGCACTGAAAGAACGTGACATAGAAGATACTTAAAATATTTTAGTGTTCTCTGAACCGCCGCATAGGTTACTCTTCTTCTTGCAGGGCCATACCTCAAGTCTCTAACTGCGTCAGTAATTGACCTTATGGGATACAAAGTTAAATAATTTAGAATAGCTCGATTCCGGTTTCTTTTTCTCATTGTAGTCCTTTTTACTATTTTTAACGATTTATTTTCTTCGAATAACACCCTTAGTTTTAAAATCATTTTTACTGATATATTTCGGCGAAAATTTGCTAAATATTTTCGTTGTGTTTTCCTGGCGTTTTCTCCACATTTATAATAGAGAGTTATAATTCGACGCCGTTCTGATGAAAACCTTATTATAAAACTAACACTATGAAAATGTTATAAAAGTATTTTAAAATTCTTGGCTTTGACAAATAAGCACCTGTGACCTGTTGCAGCCAGGTTTTTTCAGGTGAAACTATCCTTATAGTAATATGCAGTTTTTATACAATTGCAGCAAAACCGCAGGAAATAAACCCAGCAAACCCTATATCACCGAATTCCTCGTGAAAATCTCTATCTATTGACATAAAAATATACGGGGTATTTCATTTAAAAAATACGTCACTCGAGCTGTAACTCTTTTGTTTTTGTTTTAAATGTTTTCTGAAAAAATACACGGAATGGCTATATTCGTTTTTTAAAAAAGTACTGGGAAGTTCAAAAATAAAGCCCTGTTTACTTTAAAATGCATAATCCTGTACATGGTGAAATACTACAATTGATATTTTAGTGTAACTCTAGACGATTTTCTTAAATATTTGAAACTGTTTGTTTGTTATAATCAAAACAATGACTGTACATTCAAAAAGCTTTATTTAATTGTACAGGAAACTAATATTTAGTCTAATTTTTCATATTTACCCAAAATAAGATTAACAAATTAAAAAAAAATAATAAATAAAATTTAAAGCTCTTTCCATCATATTGGCACAATAAATATACCAACACTTATAACAGTATTTAGTCAAATATTTCCTTACGCACTTTCTAACCATCGGTGTATCTTGTATCTATTTATTGTGGATAACTATAAAAATAAGCTTGCACAAACAGAAATCTAAAATAATCTAAGATTTAAAAAGAAATATTTACAAAATAGACTTATAACTTTTTTACTCTATACGTTTCAACAAGATAAAAATAAATAAATGGACAAAACTACTTTTTAACAAGATTAAGTGCAATTGAGCTTGCAATACCCTTTCTGCGGCTTTTATTCTTCGGTCAATGTCGTGCCATATAGAGTTTCTATCAATTTCTATTTGCAGGACACATCATTCGTTTTATTTAAATGGTTAATTGCAGTTGTCTAGAGTTTCGTCTGTTTTGGTAAGCATGGACATGGACATCCTCTTGAGGAAACTAGGAACTTATTAAAAAACATGTTGAACGTTATCAAGGTTTAGCAAATAGTAACTTATTATAAGGTACCTGATATAAATAAGGCCTATGCTCAAATAAGGCCTGTAGTGCGGAAAAGTCTGTTAAAATATATTTACATTAAAAATACTTTACACAGGTATAGAGGACATCCCCACGACTCGGCAAACAGTGCGCGAGAGGCCCGCTCTGATGGACAGGCGTTTTCATTGTGCATTATTAATTTTCGTAATTCCTATCGAATTTTCATACGTTATTCTTTGAAGTTGAAGTTGAAGGAGAAGGAAAAAATTCTTCGGGTAGCAAGTTCCGTAGTATGGACACTCTAGGGATAAAGGAACGAAGAAAGCGGGAAGCTCAGGGCCTTTCTAGTTGAACTGTAAAATGATGCATAAAGATTGCACTACGTGTTGCTCTGTGGGTAGCTACCAGAGAAGAAATTATACTGGCCAACTTCTCTGAGCAGAAGCCGTAAAAATACCTATTAGCACAGGAGATGAGGCATTTTGGATAGGAATTTTTTTGTCCTGCATAAATTTACCTATAATTTTCACAGAGGGTAGGGAACAGCCCAAGGATCAAAGTTTATATCATGCCAAGGTGTGCTTTTATCCTGGGGGCGGTTGCCACCCCATCTTGGGGGTGGAAATTTTTTATTACATTTTAACTACAGAAATCGATAAAGGAAGTAATTTTAAGTTAAAATGTTCCACACATTTTTTTCGTAAAACTAATATTTTTCGAGTTATTCGCGATTGAAAGTAAAAGTTTTTCGACGAAAAAATCGACATTTTTAATGGGATTTTCATGAATAACTCAAAAAATATGCATTTTATCAAAAAAAATGTGGAGAGAAAAATTGTAGCTTATAAAAAAAACCTATAATTTCTCTACAACCAATACAGACCAAGCTACGCCTTTAATTCGTCAAATTTTAAATTTGAAAGATTCAAAGTATAATAGCGGGAAAAGTTTGCACATATAAGGACTTTTTAAAAGTATATAATAAAACCTTTTTCTTTTAGCATAAAAATTGAGCGAGTAATGATAACAATAAGGTCGGTCCCTACTTTTTTCTACGAAAAGATCATTAAAAACAACTCCCTAATTCCCCTCTTAATTAAAATAGATCTGTACCCTTCTGCGATTCTTTTTATATATGTATTATTATAACATTCTATAAGTTTAACCAAATTAATTAAATTAACCTTATTCTAGCCCTTTAAACTCATCCCATTTTAAAAGTAAGGGATAAAAAAGGATTTAATTTACATAGCCTTGTAGCTTTTAAAAAACCCTAAAAAATTTTTTTTAACAAACTTTCTATCATTAAAACTGAAGGAGCTATGTTTAAAAAACCAATCAACTTTTTTTTTTTAAAAAGTCGAATAGCCCACTTCGGAGCAAAATATTCTATAAAACCGGTATACTTCATACTTTTGCCGGTATAATTTTTGTGGGCGATTCTACTTTCTTTTCCTATTTATATCTATTATATTGGTTTATAAGAATTGTAATGTTGTAAGGGGTGGTTTTTAAGGATTGAAAATTTGCAGAAGAATAAAATTGGTTATATTTCAGGCAGTAATATTTTTAATTATTAAGTCTGTCAGCCTAACAATTTTTTTGAGATAATTTTTTTTTAAGCTATAATAATGGTTGATTTATAAGGGTCGAAAAGTTGCGAAATGAAATTAGTACATATTTTAAGCAACAGCATTCTAAAATTAAATCACTATGGTAAATTAAACCTTTTTTTTAGGGTAAATATAGATTTTTTTTAAATTTAAGCTCTTACCAGGGGTTATTTTTAAGGGTTGAAATATTTTAAAATTGTATTCTAAAGCATAAAACAATCATTAATTAACTAATCCAATCCAATATTTACCCATCTCAAGGTTTAAAATGTTATTCCATAAGTTTTGACAATTAGGGGTAGTTTTCACCCTTAAAAAACAAACAGCGCACATCACCATGAAATAAAATTTAAACAAGAGGGTTAGAAGCGCCTAATTCAAAATTTTTATGCAAATCGATGAAGGACACAAAAATTGCGAGGTTTTGCAATTTTTTAGCTCCATTTCCGGGACTTTAATTATTTATCATCAAATCGTTTTAATTTGTCATTTTTTTTTGTAAATCTTATAAGGGGTAGTTATTTAGAGGTTGAATTATAATAGTTAAATATTTATTATACCGTAAACTGTTAAAATATTTTTTTTCTACAATAAAAGAGTTATTAAGTAATTTTAAAATGAAAAAACATTTTTTTTGGAATTTCGTTAGTAAGGGTAATTTTTAAGAGGTGAAACGTTAAAATATAATGTTAGATATAACTTACAACATAAAAATAGATTCATTTTACATATTTAGCTATGATTTTAATTTACATAAATTCTATTTGTATGGTTTTTTAATTTTTTATCATAAGGGGTGGTTTTTACACCCTAAAAATAAAAAGCACACCCTAAGCATATATAAACTTTAATCTAGAGGGTAAAAGCAACATAATTCCAAATTTTCATAAAAATTCAAACTTTACAAAAAAATCCAAAGGTCAAACAGCTTTTTTCTCCCCATCCACTGTACTACTATAGAAGAGCGACAGATCCCCTACAGCTCGACGGTGGACAAGAGGAGGAAGATTTTCTGTAAGCGTGGGATCATTAATAAGACAAACATTGTAGGAGACGCCACTCCTTAGACATGGAAACAATATTCTAAAGAGGGTCTGTTTGGGATACATACTGAGTATACAGTTTGGAAGAAGAGAAATACTTTCTGGCTCGAAAGAGCAATCCGTTTTTAAGGGGAAAGTAATGTGGTAGGAGGTTATGCTCAAAAGTAATAAATTAAAATTTTTTTAAATTAAATTAAATAATTTAATTTTTAAAAAATATTTTTTTATATTAAATAAAAATTTTTTAATAAATAATTTATTTTTATTAATTATATATATATATATATATATATATATATATATATATATATATATATATATATATATATATATATATATATATATATATATATATATTTTTTTTTTTATTTTTTAAACCATTTATTTATAATAAGTTTTTGTTTCTTGGGTATGGTTTTTTTTTGTTATTTGTTTTTTAAAGGGAAACACATTATTTGACTTTCGCTCATTATATTGGGTTTTTTAAAAAAAACATTTTTTTTTTGGTTATCAACCAAAAACAGAAAAAGAACCATCTTTTAAATACAAAAAAGAAAACAAAAACAAAAACATCCGACTTACAAATAGATGATCTAATATACATTTAAAAAAATTTTTAAAATTTTTAATTTTTAAAATATCACCTGAAAAACATTTTAACGGATATTTAAATTGTATTGGTAAAATAACTTAGAATATGAAAAAATACTTATATTTTATTTTTTTTAAGGAATTTTAGATTTATAAAAAAGTAATGTTGATTTTTTTTTTTTTTTTTTTATTTAGATTTAATTAAAAAAGTAATTTAAAAATTTTATACGGTTGGTTTAAAAAATTTATTGGATTTAAATATTAGATTATGATATATTGGCTGAGGTTGTTATTTGTTTGTCATTGAGAGCTTGTGGTTTTTTTTTTTTTAAATAAAAACCTGTTTGAATCCCAAACCAAAAAAAACTACAAGGATCCAAAATTTTTATCAAATTAAAAATAACAGTTTTAAAGAAAATCTTGCCAAAAATCTTATTTCGGAACCCAAGGGAAAAAAAACTCATGATAAAAACCAGTCCACCCAAAATATACGGGCCCCCTAAATAATAAGAACGGTGTTCCGTTGAGCCGATTGTATCATGTATTCAATCCCCATTTTAAAATTTATCCAAGATTTGCGATTCCCCTAAAAATTACGTGTAAAAACGATTATTATATTAAAGATTCATTTATTTTGGAATTCATTGATTCTTTAAAATTCCTACAGACCATAAACAGTGTCACTTAGTCTTTTCTTATACCAATATACCTAATGATCTTTTATATCAAAAATTGGAAAAATGGAATTGCTTAAAGAACATATTCATTAATGAAAATCCTTTCGAAGCAAAAATTTAAATTACTAACAATTTTTCCCCAAAATAAGACAAATTTTATCAAAATTGACGGTTGCGCGAGGGTCCCGATATTTCGGTTGCCCAACTTGTTATGGAATAGAAAAAAATACTAAATAATATAAAAATTCAATAATCTTTTTAAAAAAATATTTGAGACGCTTAACAGCATTACCATCAAGTCAAGTAGATGACTTTAATTTTTCAAAATTTTCACCCAAAATAAATTTATTGAAATCGAAATTAATAAAAATTAATTTTTTTCCCAAACCAAAAGAAGGAAAATAGCGAATCCTTAAAACTAAATGGTACACAAAAAAATTTTGGGCGGACGTTTTTAAATTAAAGTCAAAAAATTTCACAAAAAAATAGTGTAATAATTGGTTTAACTGATAGGGCATTAAAATTAACTTCACGAACTAGTCCACAAATTTTAAAAAAAAAATTGAAACACTTTGAAAGAAAATAATTTTCCCAAAAAAATAAAAAAAAAATTTTCAAACAAGCACTTTTTAAAATTTTCAACAATAAAAATAATATAATAATATCACAGTTACTGACAGGGTAAAAAAAAAAGTTGCCAGCCTACTCCCAGGAATTGCCGAAAAATAAAATATATTCTGGCAAAAATGACAATTGTATGCCACAAGGCCCAAAACCTTTTTCATCACTATTTACACCCTTTTTAAAAGCCAAGTCCAAGAAGAAAAGTCAAACCTGGTTTACTCAATTCCATGTTTAAATTCCCAAAAAATATTTGGAAAAAAACAATATCTTGATA
Organism: Listronotus oregonensis; assembly: GCA_019359885.1. NCBI lineage: Eukaryota > Metazoa > Arthropoda > Insecta > Coleoptera > Curculionidae > Listronotus > Listronotus oregonensis. Next base: position 87,632 of record JAHBCN010002575.1, read on the forward strand.
GCAGACTTAATGGGACAAAAAGAAAAAGCTTCTCAGCTCTAAAACAAACATGAAGAAATTTAAACATGAATTTGATTTTAAAAAATCAATTTTTACCAAAAAAACATCACCAAAAATTTTTAAATTTAAAGGGAAAATTCTATAAAAAAAAAACCACAACTTCTGAAAAAAAATGCAACCTCAACAATATTTAATTAATATGTTAACCATCCAACCCCCAATTTTTTAAACCAACCGTATATAAATTTTGTAAATTTCTTTTTTTAAATTAAATCAAAAAAAAAAAAATAAAAATAAAATCAAATTATTTTCTTATAAATCTAAAATTCCTAATAACAAAAAAAAAATATAAGTTTTTTAAATATTCTAAGTTATTTGTACCTTTCAATTTAAAAGTCCGTTACAAGATGTTTTTCCAGGTATTTTAAAAAATTAAAAATTTTAAAAAATGTTTTTAAAGTATATTAAATCAGTAGTGCCATTGTAAGTCGAGTATGTTTTTTTGTTTGTTTTTTTTATGTATATGTAAAATCTATGGTTAACTTTTTTTTTTTTTTTTGGTTGATAACCAAAAATAAATGTTTTTTTTTTAAAACCCAATATAATGGGCGAAAGTCAAAGTAATGTGTTTCCTTAAATAACAAAAAACCAAACCCCAAAAAACAAGAAACTTATTTATATATATATATATATATATATATATATATATATATATAAAATATATATATATATATATATATATATATATATATATATATATATATATATATATATATATATATATATTTTTTTTTAAATTTTATTATGTCTAAAAAAATTTTATTCATTGGGGCTGTTTGTACCCAAAATTTCCCCCAAAAGACCTATACGAAAATAATTTATATTCTTTTTACGTGTTTTTTTCATATAGGGGAAATTTCACACATTTTCCCAGACACCCCGTATATACCATAGAAACATTGAATAATGGAAAATCAATGGCCCAATATACTTTTTTATTTAATTATTCAACTGCCCATTGACACGACATATGTTGGTGCCAACATCGGCCCAAGAATTTTTTATGGAGGCCACTGTTGAAAAAACCCTTGGGGGGGTTAAAGATATATAACTAATATTTACCGATGTTTCAATTTTGGGGCCCCTGTTGAAAAATCATTGGTATATTAGCTAAATAGTAACTAATATTTACCGTGTTTCCCTTTTTTGGCTTTCTGTTGGAACACCACTGAAAAACCCAAAAAAAAATAAAAATGTAAAAAAATTTTTAAATTTTTTTTGAAAAAAAAAAAATAATACATAAAAACTATAA
>JAHBCN010002576.1:0-88882 GCA_019359885.1 Listronotus oregonensis
TATAAATAAAGCCAACCAAAAAATTTTTTCTTTAATGTTGAATTGGATTGGGTATTGTAGTTAACTAATTGGCCCTTCTTTTTACCCCCTAGGATTAATCGGTGAATCTTACCTAAACTTCCTGCAAAAGAAATTCTGAATATTTTCCTCTAGTAGTGTCCCCTCAATAATAAGTAACGAATTTATGCTGATGGGCCTCCCCTCATTTTGGTTTAGTAAGAAACCATCTAAATAACACGTTTGGTGAAAATGGATTCAGGGTGAACGAAATCACTGGCAACCTCGTTCTCCTCTGAATATTATCTGTGAGTCATCTTTAATCTATAGTTTATGCAATAAATAAAACTTAACCTCAAAAAAGGGGAATTAGAAATGGGCGTTAATTTTCTTAGAGTTTGTTGTTCAATGATTCCCCCGGTGAAAGGTGTGGGGAAATAAAGGCAGACATGTTAGCATTTGTGGAAAATCCCACTAACAATATAAAATGTTTATTGTTAACTCTTGAAAATATCTATGTTAACTCGTTCAAAAAAAATTAATTTTAGGGGGGTCCAGAGACTTGGAATTTTTTTTTTTTTTTCCGAAAAAAAACAAGTTATACAAAAAAAGAGCAAAAGCGTATATTTTAGTTGCCTAACCTAAAAAAAAATATCCCCCTCATGGGCAAACATCAAATAATCTTATGCCTAAGACGCAATGCTAATTTTTTAAAAAAAAAATTATACAGTGAGGATTTTAAGCCGTCCCCCCCTTTTATTTTCCGGGGGTATATTAATAAAAAATTTGGCGGGGTTTTATATCGAAATTTTCTATTTTTTTAAAAAAACAGTCAAAATGACAGGGGGGAGGTTTCGCATTATTTTTAAAGGGAATAGTGGGTCATCGACACCTCATTTTGAAGTCTTTTTATTAACAACCTCCGATTTTAAGTTTGATTCATTTATTTTGAAATGGCGACCAATAATTTATTTTTTTGGTATTTTTTGAGTTTTCAATTATTCTTAACATACAAAATTTTAGTTAAGTAACTTAATACAAAACTAAAAATTTAAATTTGTTTAATAATCTTTTTTTTAAATTTAAAAATAATTAATCGCTTTAAAAAATTGATAAAAGAAAAATAAGTGAAAAGAAAAAAATAAGAATCAGGGGGCTGTTTTTAACGAGACTTGTACCATAAAAATGGGCGTCAAGTCAGGTAGCAGCTACCCCTTGTATCGCAACCAATCCACTATTCGGATGGTGTATAAGGTAATTTTAAATCTCTAAATGAGGGGGGGCGCCATCAAAAACTATTTTTTAATTGAAATTCAAATGGTTTCCATCTTAAGTGGAGTAATGGTGTCGAACTTCAAAATAATGGGGCCGTTTTAAAATTTCTTCCAAAAAAGGGGCAAAAAACCCAAAATGCCAAAAAATTTCTTTTGAGGAAATTGACTATGTCCTTCGAAAAAAGATGGGGTTTTTTCCCCAATACCGCAACTTTAAGTATTGACTATTCCATTCAGAAAAAAAATACTTTCATCGCTAAAGCAAATATGCCTAGATATGGGGGGTTTTCTTCAATCTTTTTTGCCATAATCTCCCAAACTTAATCGCCTGTCAGGATCATCTTCTTAAAAATTTGTGGACTTCTCATCTTGTAGGATGGTTATTACTTTAAATTTCTAACGGGAAAAAGTGAAATATTGCAGTCAGTGTCCAGTATTTTGTGGGACCCACATTTTAATAGGACCGCACTTTAACATCTTCAAATTTAGGCCCCAGATTTTGCATCTTTTTTCCGTACCTAATACTGAAACTTTGACAAAAACTTCTGAAAAGTATTTTTCGATATTAAACCCTCGGAAAGCGTTCCATAAAAAATGCGAACGCATTATGATAATTCCGATTTAGCCCCGCTTAAGTGATAACTGCTTCAATTTTTCTTCTAACGGGCGCCATTCAATCAATGATATTTTAAAAGTTTGAAACAACTTACACGTTTGGGAAAGACAAATATCAAGTACTTAGCCTAACTAATTATTGCATGTGAAGATAAAAAAAACTTACCACCTTGAAGCTACGTAATAAGGAGTTCAAATTTAAAAATGGTCGCCATATCAAAATAAATGAATCAAATGTTTTCAAATCAAAAATTAAATTGACTTTAAAGACCTTCAAAAGAAGGTGTGATACTATTCCATTTAAGAAATAATGCGAAAATGCCCAGCTGTCATTTGACATGTAAAGTTGTCTTTTCAACAAAAAAAAAATTGTCGATACAACGCGCCAAATTTCATCGCAATAAAACCCAACGGTTCAAAAGTTAAAGGGGGGGGGACGGGGTTTATTCCTCACTAAAATTACCACTTAAAAAACATCAAACGATAGATAATTTAGGTTTAAAAAAGGAAAAACTTACAGTTGTGTATTTAAAATATTTGTTTTGTTTTTGATAAACCCCTCAGTCTTAAACATTTAAATCAATAATTACATTTAATTACTATTGCATTTTTTTTCGTAAAATGTTCTACATTCGGGGTTTATCAGTAACAACAATTTTTTATTAATCACACTCCCATTCTCACCTCGTTTTTTCTAAGTAATAAATAATTTTGTCGAATTTTAGTTTGCGTCTTATGGAAAATTTTCAAGATTATTTGATATTTTGTCCATGAGTTAAAAATTGCAAAAAAAAGAATTGCTTTTTTTCATTATTTTTAATGGTCCCTGAGACTCACGACCAAAAATTTTAAAAATTTAATTAGTGCCAAATTAAGCCCCAAAAACCCCAAATTTAAAAAACCAAAGAATTTCCAAAAGGGAAGGGGGAAAAAAAAAACATACTTCAAAAAAAAGTTTATTACCTTGACCTACATCTTTTTTCTAGAAATATTAGGGAAAGATTTCTTTATTTTTTTGGGGGATAAAAAAATTTTTTAATATAGAAAAATTAGTTAAAGGTTTTTAAAGAAGAAGGTTAAAAATAAAAACTCACCATTTTGTATTTATTTAAAATGGAAAAAATTTAAAAACAATTTTAAAAATTTTATTCGATCAAAAGAAACAAAGAACGGTAAAAAAAGTTTTACGAATGGAAACTCGAATATGAGGAAGTTTATTTAACAAATTTAGTTTTTTAAATTTTAGTTAAATTTTTCAAAATATATTTGTGGGTATTATACTTTTGTTGAAAACAGGATACCTCAAAGTTTTTATAACCATTTTCAGTTAACCAAATATTTTTCTTTTTAAATTATTTTTTTAAAAAATATAAAATTTTTAAATCTTTAATAGACTTTATTTAGCTAAAAAAAAAAGTTGATGATTTTGTAAAAATTTCGTATTTACTAAGTTCATGATTACCCAAATTTTTGAGTATATTTATTTCAATATATTTTTTTTTTGGGGGAAATTAATGGAATTTTTAGACACTTAAATGCTCTCCTTCGTTTTTTAACATTTATTTTTTTATGGTTTTAATTTGTTACCAGGTTTTTATTAAGTGTAAGGATTATTTGATAATGTTTTTAGATTTTTTATCTTTTTTTTTAATTAAAAATGTAACATTGTTTTTTAGAATTGTAATAATAAAAGATTTAAACTAATTTTAATAAAATTTCTTTTTAAAAAACCATAAGGGAAAAATAAAAAAAAAATAATTTTTTATTGTTGTCTTTATAAAATAAAATGCAATGAAATCACACAATTTTGCATTTTATATTGGATTGGCGTTTATTGTCTATGTCTGTATTTTTAAAAATATTTGGTTATTTAAACCCCATCTGTTAAATTAATATTTTATAAGTAAATCAGTTAAAATTTCTCTTAAATTATATTTATAGTAACATACTCCTCTTTTATTCTGTTTTAATTTTGTTTATTTTAAGGGTATCTCTCTACTTAGTTATATCCCTTTCCCTGCCCCCGAGAAAAAAAGTTTAATAAATAAATTTTAAGTTCTTACTGAACAATATAAAGCTGGCTTTTCGTATGTCTGATTTTAATCAGGTTTATTCTTTAATAATGAGTCAATAAATATATACATCAAACATCCAGGAGTCTTAAAACGCAATTTGATATTTTTTATAATTTTGTTTTTCTATATTATTAAAAATCAGAAATCTTTAAAACCTTACTTTTTGATTGTTTAGGGAATATTTATAATATTTAAATGGTTTTAAATACAATTTTTTATTATCAATTTTTGTCATTGTATACACATTCCTATTTTTCACCGAGGTATAAAATGAAAAGTTAAATTTTCTACAAAGTTTTAAAAATTCATGTACCTATTTCTTATAAAAAGGGTTTTTAAAATTTTTTTAATTGCTTATAAGATTTATAAATATACATAAAAATTAATAATAGGTTTATTGATTTAAACAAATAATTCGAAAACGTTTTATTTTATATTAGTTTACAAAAAAAATATTAACAAAATTTCATGAAAGTTATTATTAGGTTTTAAATTTTTATTAATGTTTTGATTTTCTGCTTTTTACTAATAAAAACAAAAAAAAAAAATTTCCGGCTTGCACTGTTTGCAGTGGAAGTGACTGCCAACCACACCACTTGTAAAGGATGAAATCTCCGATACGCAAAATATAAATAAAAATTAAATTTTCTATTTTGTTGAATCCGTAGTAAAACAAAAAATTTTTAACATCTAATAAAATATTTTAAAAACTTAATAAATAAATCTTCATGAACCTTTTTTTTTAATTTAATCTGATTTTCTTGATATTAGAGAATAATATTTTTCCCGAGCTGTTTAAATCTTAAATAAATATAAAAATTTCCAATTTTGTTTTTATTTTTATTTAGGAGGGAATTTGGGAGTAAAATTTCTCTCAGAAGTTAAGTTTACGTTATGGGGAAACTAAAATAATACGAAAAATTATATAAAAGACTATTTTTATAGAAAATATTATAATTCTGTGTTAAAAATAACGAACAATATTACTTACTAAGTAACAGCAATTTAAAAAAATCCATTTAAATATTAAAAATTTATTGTTGGGAAATATAAATATTCTTGTCCTCCTTAAAAAAGGTTTTTGATTTAAAAAATTTAGAAAACCCAAAAATTTAAAAAAATATATTTTTTAAAATTGAATTTTCTTAATGACTTTTAACTCAAATGCTTCACTAACGCTATTTATTTTCAAAAATAAAAAATTATTTTTTGTCATCTAAACCTTTTTAAATACAAATGTAAAATTTTGTTAATTTCGGTATGCACGAAGAAGCACTTTTTTTCCTTTAAAATAAAGTTTAAACCCCCAAATTTTAAGTTGACAATTTTTCTCTTATGCTTTATTTTTAAAATTATTTTTTGCAATTTATTGTTTGTGTTTTATCAATTTAATTCTCAGAACCTTAAAAAAAGTAAATTTTTATCCCGCCTTTACCATTTTTCCTTAGTACTATCATGCTTTTACATATTAAAATGTCTACTTTGGTTAAAAAAACAAGTTTATAAATTATTTAGTCCTTTAAAATAAAACAAAATTTAACAAGATTTTATGTAAACGTATTTTGCAAAATTTTTTTTAAAAATTTTGTAAAAAAAAAACCCCAAAATTTTTTTTGCATTGTGCAAAATTTTTTAACGATATATTTATTTTCCAAAATAAAAGCTTTTGACAAGACAATAAACTTGAATGGTAAAGAAGGATTAAACATGAAATATTTTGACTAAAGCACGTTTTGCTATACCAATTCAACTGTCATAATAACAAAATTTTTTAAAACCCCAAAATTCTTTAAATCCGACAAAAAAATATTTTACAAATTGTTTGTTTTTTGAACCTTTAAATTACCTTATTATTTTTATTGTATTTTTTATTATTTAGCCCCCTTTTAAAATTGTTTTTATTTTGTTTTTATGGCAGATTTGTTTATTAAAATATCATTTGAGGGCGCGTTGAACGAAAAGTCTTAAAAATAGTTTTAAATTATACAAGCGTGAAACTTTAAATAAAGTACCCAAAACACATAATGCCAGGCGCCCCAACTAGGGGGTTTCAGAAAAAAACTGAGCAAGCTGTGCAGGCCCCGGGGGAACATCTAAAAAAAAGGCGTTTGACACACCCCCGAAAATGTTAAGGCTAGGACTCGAATTTTCTTTAAGGGTTTTTAGTGTGTGAATAAAAAAATATCATAAAATAAATTCGTCAAAATGTTTTGATAACAAATGCAGTATCTATTTGACCTCTGACCAGTGAAGTCACCCTAAAAGCAACAAAGCCGGGAAGGGTTGGAACCATCAACTGATTTAGCCCTCGGAGATCAAAGGGGACAATTATGCCAAATGATAAGGTTCTTCTTCTGGAGTTAGGCGCTTTACGGTTGGGGGGCTAGAACCTTGTAGTTTTTAAAATTTTTTTCATTACGAGAATTCTTTTTATGTAAAAAATTGGTTGATGTCGAAATGACAGCATACTGGTTATACTCAATACCAGTAGCAAATCCTTGTTTTTACAATTAAATTTTGCCTTTAAAACAAACAAAAGCTAAGTTTTAAAAAATTCAAATTTCCGGGTTTCATTGCAAGCCCGACATTCTTTATCGACAAGGCCCCGGGAAAAGCTAATTTTCGACATCCCCCTCGGTTGGGGAAAATTATAGTACATAAACATAAAAAAAAAAACAAAAAAGAATCAAATAATAAACTGGGGCGTTTTTTAAAAACAATGTTTTTAAAATTAATTAATTTTGGAAAACAAGCTTATGACAAATTTTACCTAACTATAATGGACTATCATTTTAAAATAAAATTTTTTAAAATTTCATCATTAATACCTAATAATAAAAAAAAACATGAAAAGTTTAAAAATTCCAAGCTCTTAACCAGGTTTAAGTATCAACCTTTTAGTAAAATCTTCCAAAATTAAATCCCCTAAAATTGTTTTTCAAACGGACCCTTTCTAATATGTTTTTACCCCAAAGTTTTAACAAGTGTATATATTTTTAAAGTAGTAAACGGCGTGTCTTAAAAATTTTATACGTCAGAAATAAAACTTAAATATTTAAAATAATTAAAATACTTAAAACCTATTTTTTAATTTTTACGATATTTTAATATGAATAAAATTGTTTTAAAACTTAAAACATTTTTTTTTTTTTATTTTAGTCAAAATAATTATTTTGCCAACACGAAAAAAAATCGAAACCCAAAAATAAAGTTAAAATTCTAGTGCCGTTTTAAAAATACCACTTGTTAAAAATTGCTTTTTAAAAAACGGACCTATACAATAATACCTCTTAAAAATCCCAATCAGTTAAAAATTACACCCATTTAAAATGACATGACAAAAGTAACATATTTTAATCAATGGGCCCTTTTATAAAATATAACAGCTCTAAAAAAAATATTTGTAAAAATTTAACATTTTAAAAAAATTAAAAATTTGTCAAATATATCTGTTGTACCTGACTTAATTATTTGGGGTTATCTCTCGTTTTCCCATAAATAAAATTTTTTTGTACGCCTGTTGTGTGTGGACCCCAAATCGTCAAATTAAACAGTTCTTTCGCACAATTTTGGTCCCAAATTTGTCTTTTTGTATGGTTGTGTTTTTTATTGTTTTTCATTGCTTTATTTTGAAAAAATCTCTGGCGTACAGTTATGACTTAGTTGTTTTCCCGACTAATGGCATTAAAGTAAAAATAACATAACTATAAAAAGGAATAAATAGGAAGTTAAAGTAAGCCTGTTTAAAGCCCAAATAAAATAAAAATAAGAAATAAAGTAACTAATCAAAACCCCTAAAAAACTTCTTAATCTTTGACTGAGGTACGGGGCCACTGCAATAAAAGGGGTCCCAAAGAAATGGCAAAAAAGTCTAAACCCTTTTCACTCCCTGCAGTTTCTGAAAAGAGCACTTGTTTTCCCCAACCGCTGTGTTCACACATCGTCTTTGTGGTTGGGCCCAGTGGGATCTTTTGAACCCATCCCTTTAGGAGTTGCGGGTTATCTGGCAACTCTTGTTGTCACCGTATGGAACGGACCCAAAGAAATGAAAAAAGGTGTTGCTATGCTAATGAGTGAATGTCATCCTGTTCCTTAAACGGGTTTCCCCCCAACGGTTGCCTCTGAAAATAGGGGGCTACCTATCAAGTATCTAGTTACGGGTAATGCGGGCTCTCCGTGGTGTACTATTACTTTCATCCAAACAGAAAGCGGATAAAAAACCCTTTCAAAAAAAAGTGAAAAAGGGTTACCCAAACGGGTGAATCCTTTTTAAGGTGCCCCTGAAGTTCCCCCAACAAGGGTTTCCCCTGTTTGGAACCCCAACCAAAAAAGGCGGAAAAAAACCCCCTTTATAAGGAAAAAGGGTTTCCCTCTTTAAACCCAAAAAGCGGATGGACCTTTTTCCCAAGTAAAAGGGGAAAATGGGGTTTTTCAGAAAGAACATCTGGTTCCTGCAACAAGGCCCTTTGGTAGCTACCCACGTCACTAGACCGGGAGAGGAGGGCATGATGAATCTAATCGTCTGCTTGTCATACTTTTTGGAACGGGGACCCCAGGACACATAAAAAACCCCGGTTTTGTGTCCGGTAGCGACACGAATAGGGAGATGTAAGGACTCTCAATCGGGATCGGTTATTAGAAGTCCGATCCAAATTGGGAAATTTAAAAAAATTTGACCCCAAAAGGGGCCAAAACGGGTCGCAGTGGGGGGGCGTAAAAATCCACTCACTTTAAACCTACCTCCCCTACCTACCTACCTTTTCCCAGGTAGGAAATATACTCAAAGTCTGCGCAAACCCGACGATAAAGATTTAGCTTATCTTCTTTTCCCCCGGGTTTCCCACCGCCGGAAGACGAAAAAAAACCTCATGGGTATAGTGGCGTGAAGTTTCTAACCAAAAGAATTGTGATTTTACATAAAAAAAGAAAAGTTAAAAATTTTATAAAAACCCCTTTTAGAAATAATCTATGTTCAAATTTATTTTTTTTGTTATTTTTTTTTTCATGTTACAGTCTGGGGAAAATTTAAATATTGACCTTTAGAAAATCTTTATTTTAATATTATCGTGGGACATGTAGGTTTTGGACGTTTTTTTTTCTTTTTAGGATCTTAGATATTTAAAAATTTAAAAAAAAAATGAAAATAATTTTTTTTTATATCAATTTTTCATATAAAATAATCAAAATTTCGGAAAAATACAAAAAATGTTGAAATAAAAAAACCCAGGCATTAATGCCTAAAAAATAGTTTCTCTGCGAAAAGAACTGGCGTTTATTTACAGGGCAAACTTTCCGAAAAACAACGTTTTATGGATGTAGGGTAAATGGGCGTTCACCATCATCAATCCCGGGTTAACTATATCTCAAAAAACTTGACGTCATACAATAAATTTGGAAACTTGGGCGGGTTTTTTTAGAGTACTGGGAGCCTAAAAATGGCGCCTGTCACCTGTCCAAATTTAAAAGAAACGTCAAACGTCAAAACCATGTGACTTGGAAAAGTTAGCTTACTGGATGGTTATCTTAGGGCCCCTTTCCAAGCGCTAAAAAAATGGCGCCCTGTCACCTGTCAAATACCTGTCAACTTCATATTTCCAAATGTATTAGGAAATTTAGCTTACGTGGATGAGATTTTCTTAGGGTCTTACGCAGGCTTAAATAAAGGCGGGGAATCAAATGTCATTTAAATGTCTCCTTTTTCTGGGGGAGGGGCCCCCTCCCTTGCACCGGGGTCAGGGGTGAAACCCGGGGCTTGGGCGGGGGGAAGAGCACAATTTTTATATTTCTTACAATTTTGAATTTAAATAATAAAACACATTGTATTATTAAAATTAAATTTTTTTAAAAACCCTATAAGGGGGAATCAAAAAAAGGCTAAAATTTTTAAATTTTCTACTAATTTTAAAAAATTACAATACCACGTTCTACTAGCTATTAACCTAAAAATTACAATTATTTCTTTGTAAGGAAAAATATTTATTAAATTTTTTAAAATCCTAATTTAAAGGTGAATATTTTCAAATTTTCATGAATAATTAAACAGTAGGCACTGGTGTTTGAAAGTTTTCTTTTTTTAATTTTAGTCTAACATCAATAATCAAATTTAATATTTCATTCTGTCTTGAACAATCAATTACAATTAGAGGCGCATACTTTTTAAAGTTTTTGGGAATGGTTCGTTTTTTTTCTCGTGTACTCTTTGAAATTCGGAAACCCTTTCCAAGAGTAGCTATTATTATCTTGAAATCTCCAAATTTAAATTATCATTTGGATAAAAATTTAATTTTAAACTTTTCATTTGACACATTAAAAAATCAAAAGCTATATTTTTTTAAGTTTATCCTTTCGGGCTATTTAAAACCTAAAATTATCCCTCTGGGTTTTTCTAAAGTCTTTATATTCCCGGTAAGTTGTTTTCCCGTTGGAACTGATGGATGTTCTTGGTTTTGCTTCTAAAAACGATATCAATTCGGTTAAACAATAATTTAAAAGCTCATCCGTTCCCACATCGAAAACTGTAATATAGGTAACCCCAAACAATCTTATCAATAGTAACTACTACATTTTCTGTAGCCGTATTAATAATAGTTTAAAGTCAGAAGGGGTTCTTACCAAAACCAAATTTGTGCTTAACATTTATGAGTATTTTTTGAAAGTCTTCAACAAATCCTAGTAGGGTTCTTAGCGGGGAACAAACTTTAAAAAGTGGTCGGGTCAACGATTTGCCCAAAAAAATTTAATTAATACCCCAACCAGCAATATTTATTTAATTCGTTAGCATTTTAAAAATATATCCTTTTGGTTGCTGCTTTCCAGGATATCTTATCGAGTAAAAACCTTTCCCCCAAATTTAAAAAAAAAATTTTCTTCAAAGAGGTGAAAAAGGTTTTTTAAAATTTTGTGTTTAAAACGACCCATCAACCCCTTTTTTAAGTCTTCCTTCTAGATAAATATGGTTTTCCCCGGTAGAGTGTTTTGGTTTGCTGTACCGGTATTCAATTTCGTCATTAAAAAGGGGTTATTTGTAAAATGACTATGTCTCTAAAAATTTTGTAATAGAGTTATCAAAGTTTAGAGGGACCGTCACTTTTAAAAACCTTTCTGAAATTCTTTACATTGGGCCTAGAGATTCAAGAAACTTTTTTTTCTGCTGTTAGGCTCTTTTTAGTTTTTAAAAATTTTAAAATCGCACTTTTCTGGGAGTTATATTTAATAACCATACTACGTCTCCCTCTGTACAGCAGTTTGAAATTATACGAAAAACCCCGGGCCAAAAACGTTTGCCAAATTATATTTTCTTAAATGCATTCTTAAGAAAAATTTCCTTTTTAAATAAACCCAAATTTTTCCCCTTTGATCGATCAGTTTCAATAAATTTGTCAAAACTTTTTAAAAGAAAAGGCATAAAAAATCACATTTCAGGAATTTCTTTTATTTTAAAACCACCCGGTACTGATGGTAAAAATTCATGTATTGTATGAACAAGCTTATTTTGTGAAAAGCCCTGAAACTAATTACACTCGTTTTTTAATCACTTTAATTTTTTAAAATTTTATTTCCCGGGGGTTTGAATCCTGTTTAATATTGGGGGTAAAAAATTTGAAACCCTCTTTTTTCCCAATAGAATTTTTTTTAAATTGTCAACTGTATGAGAACATTCCCGGGTCACACTTGAGCGTATTTACATTCCCTTTGACTTGGGTTCAATTAAATTTCTTGTTGCTTTCAAATTTTTTTCCCTTGCTTGCTGGAGATAATCATTTTTTGCGGGTTTTTTCGTACGATCCAGTGGGGTTTAAAATAATATCCAACATAAAATTTATTATTGGTTTTATCAATATTGGGGAAAAGCATTAAAAGTTTCTAAACTAATCAAACCAAATTCATACTGGCTAGTTTCATCTCTCAGATCAAAAGGGGGGAATTAATTAGCTTTTTAAAATTTAAATGTACCCTCAAACTAAAGGGATAAAATGGTTTTGTTAAGACTGAAGATATATTCTGTATTTATATGTATTTATAAAACTTAAATATGACCTAGAACCTTTTAAGGCCCTAAATATAAACCGTTTCCAGTTTTCCCAAGGCCCATGGATTCCATTGTTTCGTTATGTCGCTGGACTCCCAACCTTTTTGCCTTCTTCTTGTTCACTGCATTTATTATCCCCGCAGTTCCTCCGCTAAAGGGCGCCAATTGCGCTTAAACCGGGAAAAAGTGGATTAAAAATGGTAGGAAACCGCCGATTTTGGAGGGCCTTTCCTGTAGGATGAACTTTTTTCCCAAAGAAATGCTTTTTTAAAACTACTTCGGGAATGATGTGAGGTCCTCTGGTTTTTTAGCATACAATTTATCCCTCGCTATAGAAAAGATCAAAGGGAAAACCTTTCCTCTTCGACAAATAATCTTCTTGTTTGGTTTTTAAACTTCTTTCATTCTCACAGTACAAACTCTTTAGTAAGACTAACTGTTATGTAAGAATATTAACTTATAAATACCCTCTCCATTCTCTCCCCGTTATTGTTCATCAACCAGTCATTACAATAAAAAATCAAGTTAAAATTTCTTTAAAAAATATCAGCTTCTCTTAACTCTGTAGTCTTTTCATCCCCCAGTCATTCGATAACACCTCAGGGGGCTACTTGAGGAAAAAGGGATCCTTGGTTAATAAAAATACAGTTTTTGAAAAACGGGTTCATTATTAAAAAACAACGTTATTTGAAATACAGTGTTTTTTAAAAAAACAGGCTATTTGAAAACCAGTGCCGTTATTTGAAAATACAGTGCCGTTTTTAAAAAATATTCCGTTATTTGGAAAAACGGGAGCCGTTATTTGAAAATACAGTGCGTTATTGGAAAAACGGACCGTTATTGAAAATACGGCCGTTATTGGAAAAAAAAGGTGCCGTTATTTGAAAATACAGTGCCGTTATTGGAAAAACGGTGCCGTTTTTATAGTGCCGTTTTTAAAAAAAAACGGTGCCGTTATTGAAAATAAATTCCCGGGTATTAAAACGGTGCCGTTATTTGAAATACAGTGCCGTTGAAACGGTGCCTTTAAATAAAAACGGTGCCGTTGAAATAAGTGCCGTTTTTGTAAATACAGTCCCTTTTTTGGGGATAAGAGAGGGACTGTGGCTGGGAAAAAATTTAAATTCATTGCCTTAAAATTTTAAAAAGAAGGTTCTGTAGCCATGGATTTAAACAAGCTTGATAAGGATGTTAAACGTAAATAATTGAAGCAATAGTATTCGAAAAAAAATATTTGGTTTAAAAAGAAATTGGGTGAACAAGCCGAGAATTAAGAATATCAGAACTCGATGATCAGCAAATCAAAAAAAGAACCCGAGTTAAAGCAGATCCAAACATTTTTTAACTTTGACGAACATTCGCGCAATGTAAAAGACTATATGATTCTCAAGCTGGCGTTTTGAAAATGCTGTTATTGGAATACGTATAGACCTTTGGCAAAACTAATATCCGAGTCTTTTGCAGTGGTAAACAATCACCATTTACACCCAAGCCCTGTAAAGACAAAAGTGAAAAATTTTTCTTCGACAGTAATAAAACACGTTTTCCCCTTTAAATTTTTTCTGACCCTGTTAAAAAAACATGACGAGCTAGCTGCTCAGAAGAGGAAGAATAACAAAATTAATTAATGTCAGGAGAATATTTTCACCAATGGCTCAGGATATAAACGATGGCGGGGAAGCTGATTTAAAAAAGAACTATGTATGAACAAAACCCCCTGCAGAAAGTTACTTTGACGACGAGTTCAGTCGTCTCAATATAACCCTGTTCAAATGGATAGTATTACGGAAGAATCCTTTAGGGTTCTAGTCAGTAGTCCTCCGAGAAAATATGTGAAAGGATTTATAACTGATACGAACAGTAGATCGCACATATTTAAAACATGATTTAGCCACCGATCATAACTTTTGGTGATTCTCGGCTTGAATTGAATATTTATATTAAAGGAAAATTACTGGAACTCCTGGACTATATGAACTTTTATTTAAGACCAATCATTAAAAACAAATTGACCTCGGGAAAAAAACGACCTTTGCAAAAATTTTTTTGCTAACAAATGCTGCAAAAATTTAGAAAGGAACAACATGTGGGAAAAATAGAGGTGTCAAATATATGCTAAATTAAACCATTATGAACGTATAGAGAGGAAAATGCAAGCAGAGAGAACGTGACAAGCAATTACGAATTACGTGCACAACAGCCTCATTATCTTCATCGATATGTCTGGTTCTTACCTGATTAAAAAACATTTCCAATAATAAAATTGACTACGTTTACGGGATGATCCAAAGGGCTTGTGGATAGATTAAAAATTAATGAATTTAAAGGGAACGTAAAACTCTATTGAAAACGAGTTTTAAGTATTCTTGAAGAGTTAAAAAGAAGCTGATATCATTGAATAAACTGATTAGACATAGTGATGCCGTATCATTAGTACGTGACTCTCATTCGGACGTAATCTAACACTATCATCTAGCAAAAAAAAACTTAAAGAGAAAATGATTTGAAAAATATTCCTGAAGGACTTGTATGGTTACATGAATATAATGTTGACTTGCGAAAAGGGTTCATCAAGGTATCTTTTTATAAATGGTTTAAATTTGACTTATATGTTTCCTATTAAGATTGGAATAATTGAATATGTTAACATTGACCCCACCTGTAAAAACTTTATTACCAAAAGATTAAAATACCAAACGTTTACTACAGCCAGAGTTAAAATTTGATGATAATTACGTTTTTAGGAGATAAACTTAAAAAACATACTAAAATATCTGTTGAGTTTTAATATATCTTTCATAGGTTTGGTATATAGATACATCTTTTATTTGGTTAAGTATAGTTAGTAGAACGTAGTATTGTAATTTTTTTGTAATGTGTGCAAATTAATTTCCTTTTTTGATTCACCCTGTATATGTGTTAAATAAATTAATTTAATATATACAATGTGTTTTATTATTTAATATTCAAAGTAGATTAATATAATAATAAGGCTCTTCACACCCCTAGGAGTCTACCCTGGCCCGGTGCAAGCGCAGGGGCCCCCTCCCCATGTTAGGTTAGACATTTGACAAGTGACATTTGATTACCGCCTTTTTTTTAATGCGGGAGGCCCTGTACATCTCATCGTAAGCAAATTCCTAGTCACATGGTTGGTATGACAGTTGACAGGTGGCATTTGACAGGTGACAGGCGCCATTTTTTTGCCTGCAAGGCCCTAGAAAAATCATCCACGTAATAATTTCAAGTCACGGTTTGACGTTGACGTTTGACATTTTACATTTGACAGGTGCAGGCGCCCTTTTTTGGGATGGGCCCCAAAAAAAGCCTCGCCCAAATTCTAATTATTTTTTATGACGTCAAATTTCGGGAAAAAAGCTAATCGGATTGGGGTGATGGTGAACGCCCCTTTACCCCACTCGGGGTCTGAAGCAAGTAGTTTTCGCACGTTAAACCTCGTGATTAGACGACTTGCCCCCGACCCTCATTTTATTTTCCACACTCAATGTTGTAATCACATTCATAAACATACTTGTTATGTAAGCATCTATCATACAGTTTGGGGCCTATTTTACTACTGTTAAATAATAAAGTCTCGGTATTTTTTAAAAATCAAGCTAGGGTATCCTTAGTAACCCAATTCAAATTAATTTAAACAAAACTTAAAAGGAAGTCACGTAAATTTAAAACCACTTTCTTAAATTTAAAACAAACTAACCCTCTTACCCTTCGTTTGGGGTTTAAAAAATTTTAACAAATTTTAATTCCATTAAATTCTTGATTGACACTAAAATTTTCCCATAAAGCATACGGCAGTTTACATAAATAAACCTTAACGGTAATAAATATTACGAAAACTTAAATGTTTATAAATTTTGCTATTTAATATATATAAAACATTGTTTTTGTAATAGGTGTCCTAAATATAAAAAAATTTTCAAAACGACTTACGCCCTTGTAACGGCAGTTATAAATTAGGGGTTTTTTAACTTAAAGAGCACCCAAAAAGGCGAAAAGACCTGAAAACTATTGGGACACAGTTAGCCAAACCGAGGAATATGTCTAAAAATTTTAAAAGCAGTTTAAACATCGTAAATTCTCTCTGACCATCAGCTGAAGGTTGAAGTGTTAACGCCGTTGGTTTGTAGTTTTAATATATGGGGCCGTACTCTCTAGAAATTCCACCCTGTTTAATTTAAAATCCTAGGTGCGGAAAAACACATAAAACTATAGAAATAGCGCTTTCTTCGTACCTTAACCCTATCAAACAGGTTTTTTTGGGAAAATCTTTTTCCTGACGACATTAATTAAATCTATATAAAGAACACAAAACCAAGTAAATCCTTTTAAACCCCCTGGTAATTAAGACAATTTAGAGTTTTGAAAGGTCACTACCGGTAAAGCTGAACCTGAACCCCCAAGCAACCGGCACTCCACGCCCATCGCCCCAGTATCTACTGGCCGGCATTTTCTTTCCCAAGACCTGAAAAGGTAAATGGGGAAAGGGGCAAAATAATATATGTATTATTTTGTATTTTTTAAGTTGTACATGTAATTTATGATTTTACTAATAAACATTATGAAATTGGAAAAAAATTGGTTTGTGAAAGAAATTTGGGGTTTAAAAATATTCAGTTCCCCCTTCCGGTTTTAATTTTGTAAATACTTATTTATTTTGAATAAATATTCAATTTAAATAATAATTTTATTTTACTATTAACAAATTTTTGGTTTTATTTTTTTTTATTGAAACATAATCCCTATTTTTGTCATATCTTTATGAAAAAAAACCCAAACTATCAGTAGTTGTAAAAGATTGTTTTATAAAAAATTCTTATGTAATATCTACAAAAGTCTATTATAATAGAAAAGTAGAAAAACGAAATAGTAAAAAGTAAAATAAAAAATGCTCAATCAATACCCCAGTTGTCACAAAAGACAAGCACGAAAGTGTAATTTTATGTGATGTGATGGAGTGGAAAGTGGGCCAAATATATAACAAAAAAGTTGAAAATCATTAATCCACAATATATTTTAAAAACTAACTTAATCTATTTTTGAATAGTAAGGTTTATTACAATAATTCTTTTTTATATCAGCAGTAGAAATTTCAGATTATTGTTCTGGATTTATCTGAGCCTTTGATCAGATCTGTCAGAGCCTAACAAACTGTCTTTCTACGATCTTTAAAACATGTTTTGCTTGGCTTTTCTTTCTTCTTTTGGGGGTTTTTGTGTTAGGGTGTGATCACCTTTTTTTGATAACGCTAGCATACCAGACTCAGTATGAAAACAACTCTTTACCATACGTGACACATATCACACTATACAAAAGGGCAATAGCTATATCTTGCATTTTTTTGCTATACCAGGACATGGGGAAAAGGAAAAGCGCCTCTAATTTTTTGCTACATTTTACACGGACACTATACTACGTAAACCCTGTTACATAGGTTTAAAAAAATCTTTAAAATACCTTTTCTATCAAATAGCTTTTTATACTTATTATATAATTCATTTATTGCTATACAAAAATTTTAAATTTTAAATTTTTTTGCCGCTAAGGGTACGTTTTCTTCTATTATTTAAAAAATGGCTAATTATTTTGGGGTTTTGGACATCAATTTTATTTAACTCTTATTTTTGGGAAAATTTCTCCCAGAAGGGGCTTTTTTTTTGTGTGAAAAATTTCAATTGGCCTGGCTTGGGGGGCATTAGGGGGGAGGGTTTAATCCTGGACACATACGTAATATTTCTTGCTTCCAGCCCGTCAATTGGGTCGGCATAATGTGCTGATGCCAGATCTGACCAAAACTATAATTTCCATTACCCCGATGAACGTTATTAAAATTGGGGAATTTACTTAAACAATCTCTGATGTATACCTTCACAGCCTCTCCTTTACCCACAAAAGCTGTTTCCTTCTTGATATGGCACCATCCCCATATTTACCCAAAGCCTTTGGTTTTTTTAATTTATTTGGGGTCTCTTCTTATTGTCGCTTAAATCCAGAATTTTCTGGGTTCCCATGGCTCAGGTGAAATATTTTTCATCATCCTTTTAAAATCAATCTGTTTTTCCCAAAGTGAACTTACATATGAAAATTCAGTACCTGGAGTATTCTTTTTTAGCTGGTTTATTTATTTGGGTGCCTTTTTTCTTTTCTTCTTAAAAAACTATTCTAGAATATCCCAAAAACAGTTGCTTTTTTGAGAATTCGCAAGCGGGGAAACCAACTCTCTGGTAGACTGTTCTGACTTTTTTCCTCTTCAAAACAATCCCCTACTGGGCACCCAGACAACTTCAGTGGTGACCTTTTAAGGGAGTTCCTCTTACATTCTAAACTGTTCGGACAACTATGACATTTTTTATCAAATGGCAAACCATAGAAACTGTAAATTCAAGAGTTCAACATTCGGAATCCATATTTCTGCAAAACACCTGAATTTTTTTCACAATTTCCCTAACGGGGTTTACACCAATTGGGAAACCTTTATCACATGAGTACTTAGTTAAAAAAACTTAGATTTCGTAAACCGGGGCTTCACCTTGAAAAACAGTAAAAAGCAATTATTAATCCCCTTTTTTGTGAGGCCCACCCCCCACATGAGTTGCTTGTACAAGCGTATAAAACCCACATGAACTGCCAACCCCTGGACTTCTGGGCCCTCGGCTATTAGTACGGTTACTTATTTGTACTTTTTTCTCTGACAATTATTTTAAATCCTTAAGTTTTTAAAGGTATTCACTGATGACTGGATCGGGTCGCCTTGTATGGTGACGATATCTTGACTTTCAATATTTTGTATTATTTTACTACATAATGGTGAATGTCGTAATCCACTTTAACTTGACAAAGTTAATAAAAGTTAGAATTTTGCAAAAACCCTTTTTATAAATTTGGTTTAGTTCTTAGTGTCAAAATCCATTTCGTTAATAATTCCTATCACGCTTTCTAAGGTATTAATGTTTATTTTTCATCTAAAAACTATAATTTAAGATTACCACCCATATCAAACTTAAATATTTTTATTGTTATAAGAAAAAATCTAATCAACAAAGATTATAAAATTTAACACTAAGCAAAAAAAAGCAATGTAAATCAGTAAATGCTTTTAAACCAAATTTAAAACTTTTCTATATACGTACTATATTTTTTTCACCTAAAAATCACCCCTGAGGCTTCCATGAGGCTAATTTCCCCAAATTAGATATAGTATGTTATTGTTAAAAAGAATCCGATAATCCCATTTTATTTAGTTCAAGCCATGAGGACCAAACAAATAGAGAAACAACATTCACAAATTAAAACTTTTAATCTTTAAATTGTTGAAAAACATAAAACAGCAAAAAATAACAGGAAAACAAAAAAATTAGCGTCAATTCAAATTACACAAAAATGCAAGCATAAAACAAACTATTGATTAAACACAATTTAAAGGTATCAGTGTAGTACTCCTGAAGCTGTAGGATTTACGACCAGTAGGCATTTTCTTTTTTAATAATCTTTGTTAAAGTTCGCAAGCGACCCCAGGAGGAGGTGATTGTAAATCTTTTACTTTCATAAAATATAAATTTTCGTAAGGGTACTTTCGGACTGGGGAAGTGGAAGGTTATGATTTGCTATGTTTTAGATTCCCCATTATGCTACTGGAATATTTTGTGCAAAAATCAGTGTCCACAATGAATGGACACGGCAATATTAGGATTTTTAATCGATCAAAAAGTTTTACAGTAATCTCGAGATTTCACCTTACATATATATCGGATAGCTCTCTTTTATAAAATAAAAACAGAATTAAAGAGATGTCTGCAATATCCCAGAAAGGGAATCCATAAGTAAAAGGGTTCCCAAATGAAAAATAAGCTGTCCTTGCTCAAAACCCCAACAACTCATTTAAAAAAGTTCAAACTGGCAAAACAACCACTAGATATTTTTTTATTTAGATTATTACAACATAAACTTTAGGTTTCTTTCCCCCACCTCCCAAAAACTTAGTATCTTTTTGTTTCAATGTAGTTTCTGAAATATATGGGGGGTTTAAAAATTAATTTAAATATTAATATGTTTGTTTTGAAAAATATTAAAGCAGAAGAATAGAATCACACCAATTTTGGGTCTTTTAAATCTCTAGAAATTGTTTTCTTTATTTCTTCCTCATCTCTTTTTTCAACAATAATTGTCGTCAGCAAAAAAAAAGCCAAAAGTGCCGTCAATATGAATATTAGTCAAATCCTTTATATAAAAGGAACAGGGTTTTAACCCAGCACAGATCCTGTGGTACTCACAAAAACAATTGAAAGATACTAATTTTCTATGGTTTACACGCCTTGCACTAATACCATTTAAATTGGACTGTTGATATTTTTTTTTCGTAATAAACAGTAATACCCTTTTTAAAATATTTAAATATAATTAAAAAACTTCTAAAATTATTTTGTTTGTCCTCTTTCAGCTAGAAGTATTTTTAAAATTTGAAATTTAAATTTTAAAAATTTTTTATAAAATTTAAGCCGTAATATAGTGCCCGTTAATTCTACTATCTTTGGTCCATCTAGAGAATCACCTTTACACTTTGTCTACTTCTTCTCTTCTTAAGTCAGAGACAGTGAAACTTTTGCATAGAGATCTTTTCCCAACCTTTAAACATTAAAAACAATATATAACGTGGTCCCCCAAATGGTCCCTTACTTTACGTAAGAATTGGGAAAATTAGATCTTACCCTTTAAACCTTTGTATTCTTTTCCAGATAAAATGAGTAAAACCAATTCCGTAGACATTTAGCTTCTTATTTTTGGTTTACAAAACTTCGGTATGTATTTCTTTATTATTTTATTAACAAAAAATTTTATTTTATACTAAGCGCAAAACTGTAAAAAAATATGTAAATTTTTTAAATAAAAACCAGTGGCAGTTCTAAATTTTTAATACCTTACGCCGTCACTGTTTAATAACTGACCTAAAAATCCAGATCGCCGAAATTAATGTAAAGCGAGACTTACTTTCACTTAAAAAAAGCCGTTAGCTAAAACTCAAAACTCCTAAACAATCTAAATCAAATTCCATAATTTCCCAAATTTGATGAATAAAATTAACCCCAAATTTCTTGTCAAATTAACAAATCGAACCTAAGTTCACCCGATTTTCCCCGCGCGCACAGATGGCGTTGCACGCGCAGGACCCGTCCTGGCACTCCTGACTCCAGTTGTCCTGCAGGATTCGCAAGGACAAGGTCCGCGCTTGATGTCCTTGTTTTCCCCATCGGGGCTCACGATTTAATTCCCCCGAACTTTCAAAAGGGTTTGACATTTTGGGATATGTGTGCGGTTAGTTAAAAATTGCGTATATAAAACATAAATATTTTCTCTAAAGCAGGATTTAACTGATCGTGCATAAAATATAAATTATTAATTAAAATAAAAATTTATCTTGGTCCTTAAAACCTAGAAACGCCTAATATGGCCCATCGTGGATATTTTTGTGTATTGTTTTTTGTTTTAGTTTTAGATTATTTAAATTTGGTGAACCGATCGGGTAAAGGACTCCTTAACCTCCCGCATTAAAAAAAAATACGTGATGGCGGTGTTATCTTTACCTGATCAGTTTGGAACCTGTGGAGGTTTTTAGGGGGTATTCCGTACCTAGCCCCCCATTAGGGTCGTTAAAGGTTTTTTTCCTCCGGTTACAGGAGCCCTTTGTGGAGAAAAAACAGCTGATCCCCCCTATCCAGGTTGTCAAAAAATTTCCCAGACATTTCTAACAGAAAACAGCTGCTCTTAAAGATGCCTGGGGTAGAATTGGAATATGAAGAGACTGCTCCCCTATCTTAGCACCAGAGCAGACTGTTTTGTACTTAAATATTACGCACCAGCAAAAGGGTTTTTTTAAAGACTTGGTAGAAACTGTTTTAATATTTTAGTTTTGTTATATCAGGGAAAAACAAGTGAATTTTTAAAAAAGGCACTATAAAATTATAATGAAAATTTAAAATTTAAAGCTAAAAGTCAACTTATCCTTTGGAAAAAGCAGATTTTATGGTAAAAAAAAATTCCATCCACTCCATAATATGCTCTGATGAAGTGTTACCCTATAAAATTTTATTTAACGAAAAAATATTTGCTGGATAGGTGAACAGTATATATTAAGAACCTGAGTTCAAGCATAAATTAAATAAATATATAAGGACCCCTGTTTTTTTTTCTAAAATGCGCTTTTTACATGTAAGTAAAGTGTACATCAGGTAGATACTGTAAAGTAAAGAGCCTTTTACTTCCGAAATCTTACCCATCTAGGCTTGTTAAGAATAAAAAGACGTGTTTTTTCCTGTGTTTTATTTTTTAATTTACATGGGTGCTTAAGAAAGTGTTTTATTAAATCACGAATTTTTGTTTTTTTTCTAATATCTCCATTAAAGGACTTTTTGGTTTTGCGGCAAATAAAAATTCAAGCGCGCATAAGCACATTTTTTTAATTTTTGGGAAAATCAATTTTTAAATATTTTTAACAAAGCCTGTTGACCCCCAATATGATAAAAAAAAAAATATGTCATGTTTTAATGGATCAGTTTAGAATTTTTTTATAATTTTTAAAAAGGGGTCAAAAAGTTCAAAAACGTTTATTTTACCCTTTTTAATATTTTTAGAATAAATTTTAATGTTATCATTTTTCTTAATTTTCCAAAGAATAAATTTTTAAAATTTCTTTTGGATTGAAAAAATTTAAAATAAAATGTAAAAACGATTTTTTTTAAAAAACCAATTTTTTATGGAAAATATGTTTCAAAATTGTTTCAAACTTTTGCATAGTGATAGTTCTCAACAGTTAATCAAAAATCCCGGGCACAAAACGAAAAGATTTCAAAAAGTAAAAATGCCTATTACACTTTCTTATACGTCAGGTCTCTTTAAATTATGTTTTCTTTAGAAATTGTAGTACTTAATAATGACAATTTATCTTTCTTGTTAAATATTTTAAAAGTGATGGCACAGAAAATTTTAAACCTATGGGGGGTATTTATTAAATCAAAGTCCATATATTTCTACATTTTCGCTAAATCCGGATATTTTAGTCATAGTTTTCTGTAACCATCCCCAAGTTAAAGTCGCTTAAACCGTTAAATTTGGCCTTAACTGACACACCTAACCCCCCAAGTGGTTCTTCTTCTTCTTCTTGCTTCCCTAGGGTCGTCTTTATTCACTACCGGAGGCAGTGAGTTAGAATACTATAAACTTACTACTTACTCACCAGGTTAGATTTAACCATTTCTTTTGTTTAAATATATGTCTAGGATTAGCCAATGTTTCATGAAAACGGTGGTTATCTTTAACAATAACTAGCTAACCAGATGTTTAAAATTCACAAAACAAATTTTTAAAACCTGGAATTAGCAAAAAAATTTAAATGTTATTGATAATTTTTTAAGACATTAAACCTACTTTATAATAAATTACAATTATTTAAAAATCATGAAAAAATAATGATTGATTTATAAGAAATATTTAAATACCCCAAACGATTACTTTTTACTTGGGGGATTTAATTTTTTCATTTAAATTTAAAATTTTTGGAAAATCTGAAAAATTAGTTTAGGTGTCTCTGGACAAACAATCAATATAATGATAATTGGGGTACATAAAGTTATGATTCCCAAAATTCCCGCCAAGTATTACAACTTTGATAAAACCGATTTATTTTTTTAATTTAAAGACCTTATTTAATTTAATAAAAAAACCCCCTTGAAAATTTTAAAATACAATTTTTATGTGCCCAACTGCTAAAGGTCCTTGCTTTTGTTCTTTTTACTTAAAAAAGGCTTAGGATTACTATTTTACAAAAAAACAAGGGTAATTGGTTAATAAAGTATAATTTGTTTAAAAATATTTAAAAAAAAAAAATTAAAAAACCTAACGACGGATTTCTTTGTTTTGGGGGACTTAAAACGCACAAATCTCTCAAATTTAAAGTACATTTAATGATCCCTTTTTTTATGGGGATTTTATTTATTAATTCATTTTTAAAGCGTTTTTCGAAAAGTTTAAAAAAAAGATTTTATTTTTTTAGGTAACAAAAGAAATATAATTTATATGAAATGCGTTTTATAAAATAAAAACACTGATAAAAAAAACTACTATGTTTTACCCTAAAATTTTATTTATCATGTTTTTTCATGATTTTTAAATTTCCCAAAGTAAGTCTAAAAAGCTATTTTTAAAAAAAAAGGGTAAATAAATATGAAATGCAAAATACATAAGTTAATATTCTGTCAATCTAGGTTTTAATACTACTTTAAATGCACTTTAATAATCCAAAAAGGGAATATTTTTTTATTTAAGAATAGTTTAAAGTCCTTTAATAAACTTTATCGAAAAATAGTTTTTAAAAACAAAACCAATATTTGGTGCCCCGTAGGAAAAGAAATTTTTTTTATCTGATTGTTTTGTTTAAACCAACTTAAAAATTTTTAACATTTTATGGGACACAAAATGGCTTTTTATTTTTTGTTCAATCCCAAAAGAATTAAACCCCGTTAAATGATTGTAAGTACATACCGATATCTAATTTTTTTGTTTTATTAAAAAATAGTATTACGGCCCACAAAAAATTAAGGGTGTGCTGGATGTCGGACTTGAATTTTTCGCGAAAAATTTTGTCAAAAAAGGGGGGTTAAAAGAAATAACGAGAAAGGGAAATTTCAATAAAAACTTTTTTTAAAAATTTAAAATTTTTTTTAAAAATTTAAAAAATAAAAAAACTGTATTTTCAAGTTTTAAGGAATTTTTATTAAAGTTCTATAATTTTTTGTCAAATGCAATTTTTTTTCAAGTTTTTAATTAAAACCAATTCCAAAAATTTTTTTCGGTACGCCTCTCGAAAAAAATTGAAAATTATTTTTTATTTTTTTGTCCAAAAATTTCATTTTCGTTTATATTTCCCTTTATTATTTATTTTTATTAATATTATATAAATTTTTATGAAAATTTGGCTTCTTTTATTTTGATCTCTTAGTTTATATGTCTAGTCCAAAAATCGGGGAAAAAGGGGTTTGTGAGTCTGGTTTGGGGTTTTTTTGATTATTTGCTGTTTGACCTTGAATTTTTACTTTGATTTATTTTAGCGGAAAAAAAATCCAATCCTGGTTAAAATCCGCACATCACTTATTTTTTTGTGGCCCTTTTTTATTAAATTCATTATTTTCCTTTTATAAAAAAAAAAAAAATATTTAAAATTGTGTGTGGGAAGTTTAAAGTGTATGGAAGCAATACCAAAAAAAAAATTTAGTGTGCAGGGCGGGGGGAATAAGGGGGTTGGCCCCCGGGGGTTTGCGCAATGAATAGTTCCATAACAACAAAAGTTGGCATCATCAAATGTCAATTTTAAAATTCATGTTTTTTTATTTTTTAAATGTGAAAATTAACGACACTACTATAGAATATTTAAATTTTTATTTTTGGATTTATCAATATGGAAAAAATACCTTCTATTTTGTCGATTTTTGGGGTTTTTTTTTTTTACAATAAATCTTTTAAATAAATAAAACACGATTTTTTAAAAAAATTTCAACATTATATAATGGTTTTTAATTTTCAATTTGTAAATTTAAAAAAAAAAAATTAAATAGTTTAACTAACCAAAATTTGGGTTTTACATAAGTAAAAATTTTTATAACTGCTTTTAGGATATACTACTAATAACCCCAAACATTCTTGAGACAGAAAAAGTGGGTTAAAAAAGTTTTTTAACCTTTGTTTTTAAAGGGATCCATTGTATCCGTTAAATATTATGTTTCGATGTCAAAAATTAAAAAATTGAAATGTAAATTAAAAACCAAAAATCTAATTTTTTTTAAAAAAAAAGAAAAGCAAAGGGAAATTTATAAAATTACTTTCTTTCTTCATGGGGACCTGTATATATTAAAATTTGCCTGGTCTGTCAAATTTAAAAATTTTGATCCTTTAAAAAAATGTACTAATTATTAAAAGTAAAAAAAAACCCTTTAAAGTAAACCTTATTTCTTTTTAATCTAGAAATACACAAACATTGTGGGAAAACATCTAAAAAAATAGTTAAGATTGCCCACTTTTTTATTCTATTATTCTTTTGATATATTATTATTTTTCGGTTACCTAACGTTACGTCTTATAAAGCACCTAATTTACTAAAAACTATCAAGTAAAAGCCGGGTATGTTACCCTTGGGTTAAGACAAAACCATAAACCTCAATCATTTTGTTTTATATTTTTATTAAAAACAATAATAAAATTATAGTCACAACAATAAACACTAATCACCAAAAAAATTTATCAATCAAAACCTGCAACCACAAAATATGGTCTCACAAAGAAAAAAACCCCCAAAATAATACGGCGCTAAGGGCAAAACCCAAAATGCGAAGATGAACGACGATGTTCATTCAGCGCGGATATAGTTCCCAAACGCCCGCCGCCTTTCCCCCAAAACCTTAGACAACCTAAGAAAAATTTACACATTAAAAGTAGGGGTTTCCCTAATTATAGTTTTAGGGGTAATTAATTATTTCTTAATTTATTGCAGAATCGGCAGGGGAACCTGACAGTTATTTTCATACGGCTAGACGTTTTGATCGAAGGGTATAGCATTGCCATACACCTTTAAACTTCCAATATAATGTAGTTCTAAAAAAAAAAGTTCTAGATTGTTTTTTCTAAAGACCGGGCTATCGCAGTGACACCAACATGGCTTTGTTAGGTGTTTACTTATTTAGCTAAAATTTATTATTTTTTTTTTGGGGGTATATTGGTAATATTCGTTCTTTAAAGTTTGGGTTTTTTTTACGCTTTGCTGAAAATGAAAATATTGAATAAACAGGTGTTTAGAAGACGGAAATTACAAAGCCCCATTTTTAGTGGTTCATTTGTATTTGTCCAAAAATATCTTTTCATTAATTTTAAGTTATATGAACTCGGCCTCTGAGTTTTCTCGAAATCAAAAAAAATTTAAATTTTGAAAATATCCCGGTCGATATTTTCAAATATTTACACTACTTCCTGAAATCGATTTACAATTGTTAGGACGAAAAAATATTTATTAAAATTGCTTATCTATATCAAATGATAAGTATAAGTCGCCACAAAAGACTGGAAAATGGCTCATTTGATGGCTATACCAAAAAAAGTTTTTGCGCTTGTATGTGGCAACAAAATCTTGATAATTTAATTTTTTAACAGATATATTTTAAAGTTTGTCAACAAATTTTGATTAAAGTATTTAAAAAATTTAAAATAAGGTCAAAACTTTTCCCTCAACCCTTAAAAATGGTCACAATATATGCCATCCATTTGAGAGAAATTGTTTTTCAAAATAATTAAGTTAAAAAATTTTGCTAATTTAAAATTTTTTATTGTTTATCTAATATAAAACTCAAACAAATTGCAGAATAGACAGGTTATTGCAATAAAAAAAAGTGTTTACTCTAAATGATAAAGCTTGAAAAAAATACTATACCTCTAACAATTTTTAGCTTCTATTATTAAATAAGACATTTTTTACATATAAAATAAAATATAATAAAAAATTGGCCGAAGCGTTGAGTGAAAAAAATACAATGTTGCCAGCGGTCCACGCGCTCAAGCTTTGAGGTAGGCGTCAGCACACATTCAGATGGTACAAATCTCGATGAAAAGCATTAAAGAAAAAGCAAAATATTTATTTTTACTACTAGAATTATCATAATGAAGCTAAACTAGAATATTTTGACTTAACTTTGTAAAAAACCTTCAAAATAAATTACTTTATAGGTTTGTCGATAAAGTATTATCTTCAATTAAGGATTTCGCTTTCCTAATAATTTTTAAAATTCAAATTATACAGTTTTATGGGTTTAACTTTAACACAATAAGGGGTTTTAATCTTTAGCCAAGAGCCGAGTTCAAAGCGGAAAGTTCAAACACTCAGTATTTTAAAATTTTTTTACTTTGTTTAAAATAACTTGAGTTCTGATCAATCAATTTTTGATCAACAGGCTACAAAAAGTACAGCATATCCTTTCAAAAAGTCCATTATATGTTGTTTTTTGCATTTGCAATTATTTTTATGTACTTATTTATTGGAATAATGATTTTAATTGAGCCAGTGACCATACTGTCGAGCCACGTTAAGTTCAAGAAATAAACAACTTTATCACAATCAATGTTATTGCCCTTTAAAACGTTCAATAAAGCATAAATTCTTTATGACGTTGAACTTTCTGTTTTTAAAGTCATGCAAACACAATTAACCAGCGACATTTTGTTGGAGTTAAATCATTTTAGCACCCAAGGTTTTCATTGTTGTCTATAATGCAATTATTTTTAATTATTTTTCTTTCTTTATGTCATTTTGTCCTTAAAAACCTTTATTTTGAATGCAGCATTGTTTGTTTTTTTTTAATGTCAGGCCAATTTAAATAATATCTTTGCTTAACATTTCAGTTTCTAGTTATTTAGTGTTACTTACTTGTTTAAATAAAGTTGTTATTTTAATATTCAAACTAGAAAAATAAATGGTCTAGAGTTTTGTACAATGCAATGCTAAATCCTAAGGTAATTTATTAAATATTTTTTTAATAAAAAAGAAACTTATTTTGGATTAAATGTATACTCAAGGCTAGATTTGAGTGTCTCGACAGACTGTTGGTCATTTTAAATGATCAGTTGTGTATCACACCTTCATTTCTCTTTTAATTGATCCAAATACACAAACATTGTGAGTATTATCTCTATAAAAGACAGGTAAGATTACTTACTTTTCTCACTGATATTTCCTATGAAATTTTCATTTCTTATTAATTAATAATTGATATATTATTATTTATTCGGTTCCCCTAATAAAAGTATATAAAACTTTATTTTAAAAATAAAAATACTTACCTAAAGTAAAAATGCCGGAGTATGTTACCTTGGTTGCATTAATATCAAACCTTTAGGCATTTGTTATGATATTACTAAGTATAACAAACAATAAACACTAAATTTTACTCACAATTTATTAAACACTAATAACTAAAATAGAGGATTGTATTATCAATCCAAAAACTTCTGCAACTACAAAATATAAATACAAAACCAAAACAATCAGAAATTAATATGGCACAAACCACAACAAAAATGACAGGAAACCAACAAACATAAAATTCGCTTGGAAGGATGGTTGAGTGAGACATGATACCGTTACCAGAAAACGGTACTCTGGCTCTTATAAAAGTATAATGCGTTGCCCATCTACACACTGATTTATCAGTGTGTAAAAGTAAACTGTACATAAAATATTTCATTAATTTTGTTATGGCGCAGAGAGATCAGCAGGCCCCTCAGCAATTATTTTATGATGGGCTGGACATTTTTCGATCAGATATGACCATAGCATTGGGCTTCCATATACCTTCAAACTTCCTTGGGTCTAACATAATTAACCTATTGACTGTTAAAAGGTAGTTTTTTTATGTTTAAGAAGTTTTATTGTTTTATTTGTTCAATTGATCATAATATACGACAAAAACCATTTTAAGTGGTACATTTGTAAGGTAGGGGTGCATTTGTCCACTTTTCAGTTTGTTTATTTAACTTTAAACTTGAATTCTATGCACTGTACCTACATACGTTGTGTTTTTTAAAATTAAATTTCCTATCAAAATGTTACCCTTAAAAGTCAGTATTTTTAACAAACAAAACTTTTAAAATCGAAGAAAAAAAAACAATATTGCAAATATTTTTATTTTTTACATTGTGACCAATAAATTTTTCCACTTTAATTTTGGTATAGGTATTGCTTTACTGAGAGAAGCTATTATCATGGTCTTTAAAACGACTCTGGGTAAAAGTTTTTAGGATTTGTAGCAACCAAGATATGAGATTTTAAAGGTAAGTACGTGGTTTTTTCTTATTTTTAATTTTTGTCCTATAACTGTTTTTAAAACAATATTAAAAGAGTAATCGTTAATGGGATATCGTGACATATATTTCAGAGTTGGCTTAATATTATTATTATTATTTTGAAATATGTGCAAAAATCTTTGTAAATTAAACCATTACAAAAAAAACGAATTGTAAGAAAGTTTAAATGTTAGAAAGTAAATGTATTTATAAAAATTTATAATTATACTTACTAAACATGACTTAACCCTTAAACTGTACCCTTACTTGCACGTGCATTCTCCTTCGAACTTAGTTGAAGTGGTAAAATAATCTTTGTAATTTCCTGAGGCTATTGACTTGTCTGGTTTCAAATATCACCAAGCATCAGTAACTGCTCCCTTAGTCCCACAGATCATGGTTTGGTCACTGGATCATACCCTACATATTTTGAGGCAACTGAATGCATGCCGCCACGCTTCGTCTGGCATTACAACTTAGTGACTGGGATGGTCCTAGAGATTTCTTTACCATCTACCCTTGGAATTCTACCCACTTTTACACTCAAGATTTTTCAAAATTTTTCAAAAACCTACATTAACAATTTAACTGAGAATTGAGACCTATATTCCTCATACCGAAAAGAAACCCAAATCTTTACATCACAAACCGTAGTTTTCTAAATCCTAAGTCAGACTTTTAAAAACCCAAGCTCACAAAAAATTGCTAGCATCCAAGGAAAAAATAAGTATAATTAAACCATTTCAGACAACAAAGACCGTTTTAACTATTGGATAAAAGATAAAGTATTTTTTGCTTAAATAATAGTAAATCATTATGGTACTTTGCCAAAACCACTAGTCAATACTTTTGTACAAACTCTTTTCCATCCCTGACCATTAAAGATAAAATTGTTTCTACCCCTAAAAAAGCCGAACTATTTGCCGAACAATTTGCTTCCAATTCTCCCACTGATCCCTGTTAATATTCCTCTTCCAACAGTTGCTCTCTTTCTCATGAAATCTCCGAAAATATTTTTAAGGGCAAATAGATTAAGTGTATTCTTTCTTTTTTTTAATACTAGAAAATCATCTGGGCTGGATGACATACCAGCAATCATCATAAAAAAATGTGCTCCGGAGAGATGAAAAACAGCACTTGGGCACCTGTCTCCCAGAAAGGACCTAAAACTCTCCCTTTTAACTATGGACATACTTATCTTCTTTTAGTTGTTTATAAAGTAATGAAAAATTACATGAAATTTCAAATGACATTTAACCCAAAATTTTTCAGCATTTTAAGATATTTTCCCAAATATGTCTTAACCGTTTTAAAATATAAATTCTTAATTAAAAAAAAAAAAACAATTTAGTCACATTGTAAAGATCAGTATTAGTAGGTCGCGTGCCCAATTTGAAATTTATAACAAAATAAAGAGTTTAAAGCCCTGTAGACAATTAATAAAGCCTTGAAGGACACATGCCGATAGGAGTTAAAAAAACATAAAATGTATCTCAAAACCAAATATCTAATGCCAATTCACCAAAAAATGGCCTATAATAAAAATTTAATCTTTACATTAAAAATTAAAATTAATATTAAAACAAGACGGGAAAAAAATATTTTAATTACTATTTAGTAGAAAACCAAAAAATTACTTTTCTAGTATAAACTACAAATAGCAATGGCCAATATTTTAATTTGGCATGTATTGGTGGGCCGACTTTAATCCCCAGATAGGTCAAACTTATTGAATAAATTTAATCAAACGGTAAGTGGTTAGCCGAATTGCGGTAAAAGGGTAAAGCCAGTATTACAGAGTCCATTTTTTTCTTGTATAGTATACTAAGTGACATAGAAGCCAGAATTATTTATTGAAATTTGATTTAAATTTTAAAACATATTTGCTATCATAGCAGAATACGCTGATAAAATTTTAAGGCATTTCGAGCCGTACTTTTTCTGTAAAGGCTTTTTTGTTATATCAGGATCCGAACAATATAAACATGTTTACTTAATATTCAGTAATTTTTCTTTGTTAAATTTGCTTTTTTATTTGTTTCATTGCATTATCATGCCTACAGTTCGCAGACGCACTAATTCTACTAAACTTTCCGAGTTTGAGAGGAGTCGGATAATCAGGTTAGATAAAGTCGGATTTTCTTTTAGAGAACTTTCTAATTGAGTAAATCAAAACCAAGCTGCAGTAATGACATGTTGTTAAGCGTGGTTCTAGGATGGCCGAAATCGACGAGTTAAAGGTACTGAATGCCAAAGACAGAGAGAGCGACTTGCTCGTTATTTGAGGCAACTAGCACTTGGAGATCGATTTTCCACACCAAAAAAGGTTGCGAACCAGTAGTTTGATGCTGTCGAAAGGACAATAACAATGAGGACAGTTTATCGCCGAATAAGGTCTTTTGTATTTTCATACCATCCCCATCTTGTACTGCCTCTGATCCTACACTATCGTCGGCAACGATTGGTATGTAGTAAGGAGAGACTTGAATGGAATATGAATGGAACTCGAAATAAGTCCAGATTTTGTTTGGGCACACATGATGGCTGTACAAGAGTAAAAAAGAAACGTGGTGCAAGGCAGAACGAACAATTTTTAATTTAACGGTATATTCATCACACTGTGGGTGTTAGGGTATGAGGCCATTGCTTACGACAGCAGGTAGCATAACTGCCCAGCGCTATATCCACTTAGTTTTGCAACCACATCTGCTTCCCTTTTTGGAAACATTGCAAAATCCACATTGTCAGCAGAACAATGCTTACTTCTTGTTGCACGTGTTAGTTTAGACTTTTTAGAAGCATCCGGTTTAAATTTAAAATATATGGGATATGATAGGAAGAAGGTTGCAAAATTCACCGCACCCTCCACAAGCATTGAAGGCTCTACGAAAACCAAATTCAGATTACCAGGGATACACTACACCAAGAAGACACCAATCACCTAATTCAATCAATGCCACGACGACTGAACGAATATGTAGTAAACAGAGGAGCTTCGACACATTTCTAACATTAAGGTAGCTATTTCGCGAAATTTTAAATTTTAATTTTATCACTTTATATTTATTAGTAGACCTATAAAGCGTAAAGGTGCTCAAAATTATAGCACTTTTACTCGGTTTGGCATTTTTTATGTCATTTAGTGTATTTGTAAGAGTTTATTTTTTATTAGTGTAAGACTATGAACTATTATTTAATCTTTTGTCACAATTTACTTTAAAGCCAGTACAAGAAAAAGGAAGTCCTGTTAAATTATTCCCACGGTAGTTTATATCGATACCATCAATAACAGACCTACGGCCGAGTGATGATTGCGTTGTTGAATTTAGCAATGGACTTAGCAATTGTTAAAAGTTAACAACGGTTTAGAATGTTTGACCTAAAGTAGGTGTAACATTTTCTGCTCTCATCTTTCATTTTACTTGGTTCCACAAATGCTCTATGGGGTTAAACATACAGTGATTCGGAGGAAGCTGTAAGACAGTATGCCCAGCCTGTTCAGCCAAATTATCACATACAAATTGTTTTTTAATTGCATATGAATTTAGGACTTTCAAAAGATGCGTTTTTTTGTAACTGAATTCAAAATAAATATCATTTTTTAACAAATATTTCTGGATTTTAGTTTTTGAACTTGATGAAGCTGGTGCTTTGTGTAGCAGACGGCTGTGGTAGCTTCCGTTATCCATGACAATAACACTGTTGTTTGGAATATTTTTTAAAAGATAATTTTGAATCCAGTTTTCAAAAAGTTCTGCACTTGTATCCTCATGATAATCCAAGCTAGAATCCTTAATATTCTTTGCAGACAACAGCAAGTAGTTTGGGACAAATCCGTCTTCTGAACCAGCGTGTATTATGGTAATGCGTTTTCCTTTATTTGAAGGTGCTTTGGTCTGTCAGTTTTAACTGAAATCAACCCATCCTTTGGATACTGTGTCGTGTGTATCGAACCATGTTTCATCAAGGTAAATTATGGATCTGTTTTCATACCTATATTTTTTAATTTCTTGAAGGTAATTAAATCTCCAAGTGCGTAATCTGTGCGATTTCATTACTACTTGTCTTTTGTCTATTTTGCTGTATTTAAATCCCATTTTACAAACAACTCTATGGATTGTGACACGGCTAATATTTATATTGGTTTTGTCTTCGTCTAGCTTCTTTTTCAGTTTATCCAAGGTAGGAATAACTCCGCTTTCATAAAGAGAGTATAATTTCCTTCTTATTAGGTCCTGATCACTATTGTCTATACGGTGAGATTGAAAATCACTACGTTTTTTTCTTTTGTTCAATTCTTCACTAATAATAATATCCCTTATCGATGATATTGGAGTTTTTTTAAGTAGACAGGTTTCTTTTAAAGCTTCTTGTTTAATTAGACCTCTACTGAGTAAAGTTTCATACACATTTTTCACAACCTGTTTTGCATCTAATGACAAATGATTTCGACGCGACATAGTTATGTTCTCGTAAAACAACTTTTTCAAAACGCACAGTAAAAACGGTTATTCAACACTGCCCCTAAAATATTAGCCAAAATCTTTATATGCCTAATGGTTAATACTCAAGAAATACCTGGCCCACCCCTGCCTTATGAACAATTGGGTTTACCCAATAGCAATAGGTAATAAAATCGTTAAAGGTTTATTGGGGTATGGTCCGTCAAAAGCCATAACGATATACTTTGAGACAGACTATACCTAATTAAAAATCTGGTATCACAGCTGGTTTCGTCTAACTGGCATGGATCAGACATTATTTCTAGAATAGCAGTGGGTTTTCGGAAAGCCAGCAGTTGCATGATAATTATTTGTTAGTTATTAATTAGTTAAGAAAAAAACCCTAAATATTGTTAAATAAAAATAGATTAAGTAGATTAAAAACAGTGAAGAAAATACCACTTGATTTTATACCAAACATTTAAAAGAATTAAACATTTTGGATTGATTGTGAGTCTTAATGTTTACTGGTTTATTTTATTATTTTTGTTGCATTGCACGTCACGGTGTACTTTCAAACGCGTCTTTAGTTAAGGATCGTATGTCCCTATCTTTATAGAAACTTGGTTAGGTGTGTGACTGTATGATTGTAGTATACTTATTTTAATACATAATTATGAGATTATGTACTGTCATTAGTACATACATAACCACAAAAAAATATATTAATAAAATATTATTGACAAAAAAAAACTTTATGCTGACAAACCTATAAAGGTTAGCTTTTCAAATAATTTGCAAACATTTCACAAACAAAATAAATGTTGGGGTGCCAATTTTCCACACAAATTGATCAAAACTCTATTCTGGTAACAAAGCTAATATGCAAATCCCCCAAATACACATATAATTTATTTATCAAACTGTTATTTATAAACCGATGGAAAATAAACAACCGGAACTCATTTATAAATTACATCAATTCCAAACCCTCAGAGAGTTTATCTGCGGTGTTTCATACTATTTATACAATTTTGCCAAACATTTTTAAGAGTACATATGAACAATATAATTTATTGTACAGTACCGTAAAAATGTGAGCATACAATGGATTTTTTTATTATTAAAGAGATCAAAAATAGACAATGCAGCTCGTTTCTGCTTGTCTAAAACGCAGACATAATAGCCACGCGATTTGTTTAACGTAATAAATTTGATATTTCTTTCTATACAACGGCTTTTGCCTCATAAAAACCATAGAGAAACAAGGAGAAGTAATGCCTTATCCCAAAAGTGGCACAATTGGTTTCGGGATTTCACATCAGCACACTACTATTTATAAGATATTGACCTGATAATATTGAACCACACAAAAATTCAATTATTAAAAGTGCATACTGCATATTTTTTGCGACCAAACTCCAATCTATCGTTCTAGATCTTTCAGTGCGTCTCAGACTCATACATAAATTTGTGAAATTAATAAGTATTTGATTCAATTATTTGTACTACAAATGTGAATTATATCTTTTTTTAATAACGCAATTTGCAAACAAGTTTTTAACTATTTTTGTAACACTTACTTGTAAATAACTATTGCAACCTAAATAACTAAACATGTTTTTGGACAAATACAACACAAGGCAGATGCTAGAATACACGATAAAAAAATAATCTTGAAGGGATCGTCCAGTTGCTAAATAACAGAAAGTAACAGTCAAACGTTCTTCTGCACTTAAACTAGTTCTCATAATTATATCTGTTTTTGTGATATAAGGGCAAATTAAATTTATAATAATCTGAAAAGTTTTGTCGTCCATTCTTAAGTAGTTTCTATTACCTTCTGGGTTATTTTCTCTAAGTTTATTCAGTAAAAACCTATGGCCAAAGCGCTCTCCTCTGCTTAACCCACACTTTTCGCGGGGCTCTCCTTTCATTTTCATATATTACATACAGCGCTACACAAGCCATAGCCCTTTTTTCTTAATTTCATGTTAAAGTATTTAATTTGACTGACCGGTTACCTACAGATGAAGCGGTGCGTGAAGGTTTCAACAAGGCGGAAATTCCACGCGCCGCTTCAAAACCTTTGTATATTTTATTTACACGGAAAGTTATGCGCAAACGCTCCAGAATCACATTACCGGCGCGCGGTCCAGAAGTGTTGCTTTTTTTGGCTACCACACTCCGACCTCACGTTCCTGGTGCGTCACTCCGGAGTAGCGATGGGCATATTCGGATGATTTTAATATTCGAATATTCGTATTCCGGAAGATCTTCATATTCGGAATATCATTCGAAATATGAAACATTGACCGATCAACGTCAGTCGGTATTC
The DNA here is from genome assembly GCA_019359885.1 of Listronotus oregonensis. NCBI lineage: Eukaryota > Metazoa > Arthropoda > Insecta > Coleoptera > Curculionidae > Listronotus > Listronotus oregonensis. Next base: position 36,657 of record JAHBCN010002576.1, read on the forward strand.
GATATATTGCGCCGACCGCCACCGTCGACTTACCGAAGTCGAAAGGTTTGCTTTCGAAACGAATTATTCCGGATAAATCAGATGTCGGAAGATGAAAAATGAATTATTTTGTTTCGGCTTTAATTTCAGTCGACTATTATTGGGTTGATGTATTTGCATACGTATTCTTGTACGTTTTAAATTTGTTTTGCTGTTATTGGTGGTGCGGCGGAAGTTTTGTTTTCGGTTTAATTCGTAATTATTGGTGTGGTGTATAGAATAGTATACAGTGGCCGCCGAAAAAGTCGACATTTTGTGGAAAATTTTATTCTTGATATGAATGAACCGCGAATTGAATGAACTATCATTCAATAAGTAGCGGTAATATACCCCAGCTGATTGTAATACGAATATTCGAATATCCGAAAGAAATATTCGAATCATTCGAAACATTTCTATATTCGAATATCGTTCGGAATATCATTCGGAAGGTTCCATCACTACTCCGGAGTGACGCTTCGGAGCGGCAGGCCAGATGCGTCGGTTTGGAGCGTATGTTTAAACCGGCCTATTACCTAGATGGTAATGGGAGGTAGTTTAGAATAGTCAGGGTCGATATATTGTTTTAGTTCAGTGTAAAATACCGTATAAACTGCTTTTCGAATTACCTAGTACGAGATCTGTATAAAAAAACAGTTATGCTCGAATATAATCAATTTAAGCCTCTTTATTATCCGTTTTAAGAAAAATTATAACCAGCAAGTTTTTTGATAAGTAATAAATATTCGATATTTTCTTTACTTACTTGTTTACCAAGGGGTATATTTTTTAATATTATGATTTTTACCAAAACTAGTTCTAATTTAAAGGTTTAATATGCGAAATTATGAAATAAAAATAGTTGAGTTTAGATAATTTGTTATGGGGATAGTTTTTAGTAATGAAATAAAAAAAACTTAAAAACAATATTTTATTGTTTGTAATCGTTTTTTTTAAATTTATATTATTTAAATAAATTATTAAAAAATCGCTTTTTTATTCATTATTTTCTTACGCTAACAATATAATGAAAAACAAATTCTAAAATATTTAATTAATCCATTTGTTTATAAACAATTTATAAACAAATGCAGGAAAAAAATTGAAAAGTGATTATAAAATGCCTAGTATGAAGATAAAATCAGTAATAGCTTAAATTAAATTAAAAAATATGTATTTTAAAAACATTATTTCAGTTTTTTACATTTTTTAATTTGAAAGTTAATAATTCATGAAATTTAAAAATTTTATAAACTTTTATAATGTCATCTTCTTAGGTATGTTTATAAAAAGGGCTTCAAGAAACAAAAATTCTTAAAATAATTATTTAAACTTTAATACCTTTTATGACAACAGAGACCGGCAAAAAAAATGTTAATTAACAATTGAATAAATTTTTGAAAAAATGTGATACAACTTTTAATATCGCGGGATCATATTTTTTAAAGTGTCCAGATGACACTACAATTTTTTTTTTAACTAATGTTTAATTGTATTAAAAAATTATTTAAAAACTACTCTTACTACAATGGCTGCACGCGCATGCCGACTCTGCTGCTCTTTCAGAAACTTTTATAATATTTAAGTTATCACTTTACTTTTTGAGATTTTGCCAAAAAGCTGGCAGGCTATTTTTTTACAGTTTTTTGTTAATAACAATTATATTTTTTTTGCAGCAAAGATTCAAAATTTGTCTTTTTTTAGATGCCATTCCGGACCGTTTAAACCATCAACTATATTTTTAGGACATTTGTAACTAATTTTCGCAGGAAATCAACTTCTCGACTAGACTATAGCTTTTGGTCGTAGTGTTGCTTTGTCGTTAGGAATTAGCTTATCCATTTTTCTTTTAATGTTAACATAAGGCCACCATTCTTTATTTTTTCTGAGAATGCGTGATAAAAAGTCGATTATTTAGAATAGCCTCACAGTAACGTGAAAGCAATAGAGCACACACTAAATTTATTTAAATCGCTTGCACATGTGCTGCAATAACTCTGCACACATGTTCAACAAAGTAGGGTTAAGGGTTAGGAGACGCCTTTTATTGGGCAGCAAGCCAAAATTTTTTATACGAATATAGGCTACTGATTAACTTCGGTAACCAGACCGGGTGAAGCCGGATGCACCATAAGTAGTGCGTCTGGGTAAATGTCTATTTGTGAGCCCACAGACCCACTGTAGGGTCCGAATTTAAATATTCTGCCACCCAATCTAGCCATAGCCCAAAACTCTGACCAATCAAATATGATGTGGCTATTTTGAGTGGCATAATGTTACTTAATTAAAACATTTTGGCCACCTAATCTAGCCATAGCCCAAAATTATGACCAATGCAAATTCGCCGTGGCTATTTTGAGTGGAGTTAGAATGTCGAGACGGCCTTCCGCACTTGCTTAGACGTGATAATTTGTTTTGCTTATTTCTCGCTCACATTTTAGACATTTTTATCTTAAATTAATATTTCTTTATGATGGATACCATAAAACTACCCACAAAGGTAGTTTATAGTGAAAATGATATAAAAAGTTTAATAAAAGACTTTGAAAAGTTAACCTTAACTAATTGGGCAATAAAAATGCACAAAAATAATACTTCTTATTTCGTAAGTTGGTAAGTAGATTTATAAATTTAGCTTTATCAGTTTATAGTAAATTTATTTTTACAAGGACATGTTCTTATTTATCTTGAATACCGAGTTTTATTAAATTTTAATAATATTATAATTTGTTTTGGAAATGTCAAGATCAAAGGGAGCTCTTAGGGGAAGTCATAAAAGCGACTGCTTTTTTGTAGCATTAATAAAATAAAATATCCATGATAGCTAGAATAATCCCAAATATAAAGTGTTGTTGCATTCATATTAGTATAATCTGCAAAAAATTATACCACATTCTTGGAAAAATGTAATTCTATCTTCCTAAACTATTTTGATATATGCAAATATCAAATTATCAATTACTAAAATAAAATAATTTATGTTTTCAAATTGTACAACACGTACAAAAACCAGTTAGAGATATTTTGACATCAAACATTGTTTGTTCAATATAATACTTATGTTCTATCACCTTAAACATTCTAGCCCTAAATGCAAACCATACAATAACATTCTGACCCTGCAAATAGCCACTCTCTATGCGACAGAATGTCTCGACATTCTGACCCCTGATCTAGCGCATGTATAACATTATTCCACTCAAAATAGCCACATTGAATTTGATTGGTCAGATTTTCGAGCTATGGCTAGATTGGGTGGCAGAATGTTTTAATGCGTAGGGTCCACCTAGTATTCCCCCCTTCCGATTATTCTAATTTAACCATTATATATATATAATATTAACAAGGCAAATATTCCTTTCATAAATTTAAAACAAAACAATAAAAGTGAGAATAACTGCATTAAATCTACTTCGTAACAAGCGATAGAGATAAGGAGCCATAAAATAAATTAAAAAGCTATTATTGCAGTGATACTTTCATAAAATATAAATAAAGATGTAATTACGGATATGACAAATTGCTTTTACGACAATATAGTATAGGTCGGTGTTGGAACATGGAATAGTGACATAAATTTAATGCATGTGATTGCCGTTACAAGCAAATGTATGTTAATATTGTGACTTTAATTTTAAACACGCAAGGGCTACGGAAATGGTGTGTCACAATATGTAAAACTTAGGTTATAAAAAATTTGTAACGGAAAATAAAAGACAAATATTTAACGCAGTGTCATTATTATACTTGGTTATAAATTTTGCAAAACTATTGAACGTTCTTACTAGCTATTTTTGTATGCATGGAAAATAACATGAGCAGGCATTTTATTTGTAACATTTATTATTTTTGCCTTAAAGTTATGTACCCAAATTATATACCCCGGGTGGTGAGTCGCCTAGTGGAACATAGGAAATCCCATGTAAATTTTAAGGCGGTCAAGTACTTACCTGTACATTTTACAGAAAAAATGTAGAATAACTTTTTAAAGAGACCAATCTATCAGATTGGTCTCTTTAAAAATCGTTTATAAAGAAACCACTGTAAGAAAAGAAAATTTACAAAGCTGCAATTAGTGTAAACAACCAAAATGTATTTAGCAAACCTAGTGTAGAAATTCAATATCTGGCTGCCGTTGTTGAACCGTGAAAAGTCGGTCAAGCTTCGGAACAAGGGATAGTATATAAGTGTAGCTTTTGGACTTATTTTAAAGTTAAAACACTTGAAAAGGTTGGGAGATCATCCTAGAAACGATTTGAACATTAACAAATAAAGACAATGGAAATCCCAAATTTTAGTGTTATTGAAACCATTACTTTGTCACCTTTCAAAGATACCTGAAAAATGCTTCTAACGGCAATATTACCGGATACTTTGGCCAGCCAGTTCACCGATTTCACCGGGCTTTTTCTGTTGGGTCACTATAAAAGTGTAAAATTTGAGAATCTAAACCAGCTATAAAACGCTATTTCGTTAGAATTTATTAAAATTTCGCAATATCAACTTAGCCACGTTAGGAATTAATTTTGTGATCGGGTGGGATATTATTTAGCTGTTAATGGGGGAATGTTAAAACATTTGATTAATTAATGTTTTTATGTAATTCTCTTTAATTAAAAAAAATTTGTATTTTATCTCATTTCATTTTTCCACACCTAGTCAAATATTAGGAGTTCAGTTCTCTCTTTTTTCGGATCTATTTTCTATCTTTTGGGTTAAACATTTACAATTATTTATTGCGATAAGTTAAGAACAATAATTTTATTAAAAATTAAAATACATATCGTTTAATTATACAATTTGTTTATTTATTTTTAAATTTTGCTATAATAAAATCAGATGCGTGTCATGCGTTGTATTTTTTTTAAATCTAAATATCTCGAAAACGGTTGCTTATATCGACTTTTAACAAATGTACCTTTTTGACATAAAAATAACAAAACGGTTATTTAATTTACTTAAAAATGTAATACAGTTAAAAGACGTGTAGGTGGTACCCCCTACAAGTTACTAAGATTAGATTCGAATCCGTCATACCAAAAAAACCTCCGGATACCAAATTTTACTCCAATATGTACACTATTATAGATTTTATTTAAAAAATAGAAAAATTGAATAAAAACTTCAACACCCTGTATTTCGGAAACGAATGCCTTGCGGACCCATATTTGAATAGACTTTAAGGTTTATTTTTGGACCCTGACTACGTACCTACGTACCTAAAGTATTGACATTTCCTCGTGAAACACCCTGTATATATATAAAAATATATATATATATATATATATATATATATATATATATATATATATATATATATATATATATATATATATATATATATATATATATATATATATATATATATATATATATTTAAAATATTTAAATTAGAAAATTAGCCTTTTATTACATTTGCTGGGCAAATAATATGCTTTTGTTTTATTTAGTAATTACAAATTAAGTTATTTTACACAAAAAAAAATCCATGTAAAAACTAGTTTTAATATTTAGAGATAAACATATCTACCACTTTTAAAAATTACCTTATTCTTTCACTTTTTTAAATAAGATTCTTAAATGCAATAAATATACAATTTAAAAAAGTTTCTCCAAATCAAAATTAAAAATAAAATAATATATATATATATATATATATATATATATATATATATATATATATATATATATATATATATATATATATATATATATATATATATATATATATATATATATATATATATATATATATATATATATATATATATATATATATATATATATATATATATATATATATATATATATATAGTGCAATTATATTTAATAAACTTTTAAATTTGATTTATTGCATTTAAAATCTTATTTAAAAAATAAAGATGGAATTTTAAAAGTGGTAATATGTTATCTCTAAATATTAAAACTAGTTTTACATGGATTTTTTTGTGTAAAATAACTAATTTGTAATTACTAAATAAAACAAAGCATATTATTTGCCCAGCAAATGTAATAAAAGCTTAATACTAAGTGTCTAAATATTTTAACAAATAATACATTGGGTTGTGTTCACGTGTGGTCTTATAACCCTTTGATTAATATTTTAAAAGAGATTACTGATGTGAATGCAAATATAAAATTTATTAATTCTGTAAGCAATTTGGGTTATGGGTTAGCCTTTATCATATTAATTATTTAGCTTTGTACATTTTCTGACCGGCTTCAAAAAAAAGGATTTAAGTTTGACATATATATATACTTTATGTATTTATTCATGTGTGGACAATCATTTCTTTTTAATTGGTTTATCGATTTATAAGATTTAATCACATTGAACTAAGAACAAAAAAATATTGGAAAATCCTATACATGGGTAAAAGTCGTTTCCATTTTACTTTTAATTAAAAGATTTATATATACCCAATATGGTAAATAAATGTATAAATTGACTGTTAATTATACTTGCGATCACACACTAACAAAAACATGATGACATACATATTGTTATTACATTATATTTATTTTATTAACATATAATACAATTTATTTTTTAATGGTGTAAATATTATATTTTTTTAATAAATTGCTGTTCTAAATATTATGCATTAAAAAATTAAAATATTAATAAGTATAAAATAAGAAGCACATTTTGGTTTTTAAATCAACCAAAATGTATTTTTTACAACTATTTTTACCATTTAAGTGATATAATATTACATATTATAAGATCTGTAATAAATTTAAAAGCTGCCTTTTTTAAAATCACGTATCTAATATTTATTTAACAATAATAATTAAGCCAAGAACTTCTTACACTTGCCAATTACACATAACTTTACGCAGGTAATATGGTATTGTGGTAAATAAACAATACCAAATATAAAGACAATAAAAATATATTTGTTAAAAAATAGGTCTTAGTTTTGTTTTTACTATTTATTTATCATTTTAAAGCAATTTTAAGAAAAATAAGGTAATAAGGTTCTTAAAGAAAAATTATTTTGTTAAACCTGGTGATGTCTTCTTTGTGCTCACGCCAATAATTTGTTAACAGAAAAGGAAATTATCTATGCAAAGATATAATCGCTGTTAAAAAATGGCACCTAGTGAAAATTACAGACAAACAAAAATATGACACCTGGTAAAAATAATATTCGTCAAAGGGATAACTCTGACATCTGTCAGAAAAGACATATATTAAAACAGATTTTAAAATAACGATACCTTTAACGTACTGCATATTAAAATTATAATGTCATTTTTAATTCGTATTTTGCTAGAATGCAAAAAAAAATTAAAAGTTGCACTTTATATTGCTCTACTGGGAGCTGTTGAAGAAGTAAACATATTGGTACATTGGTATATATTATTTTATTTTTATTATTACCATATACTATAAAATACTTAAAGTAAAATATGTTTTATTTTTTAGTTAAGTTAGCTTTCTTGGCCCTTTTCACCCATAAGAATATAGCGATATAAAGCGACTGCCGGATTTACTCACTAGAAATGGTACTGCCACACATTGTATTGCTTTATCCTGCCATGGCTTTGCGGCTTAGGCCTCTTGCTGGCGCTTACAAATTTTCGAACCTTTTGAAGAGTCCCTTAAAATTTAAAATGGCGATCTCCTATACCATTGTGCAAAACTTGCAATACCTCTGGAATCTTTTTGGTTTGTAAGATTGTTGTTAATATTTATAAATTTAACCATCCAAATTGTCTGAAACTTTTTTCAATAGGCCATCTTTAATTAACAAACAGTCCTATATGACCCAGTAACTTTTATTTCTGGGGTCGTCGAATAAAAAACAACAAAGGTAATTTACTTAAATAAGTTATTAACCTAAATTAACTGATTTTAACTTTTTACACTTTTTTAAACTAAACACATATTTTATAGTCCGTAACGGTATGTATTAAGTAAGCAATTTCTAAGAATAATAAGAGATAGAATATAAATTTTGTTTAATTTTTTATGAAAATAACTGAAACTTAATCAATCAGTGAGCTGTAAGTTTAACTGGAGAAAGCATCGATTTCGTATAAGCGTGGCATCATAAACGCACATTCTAAGGGTCTGCCTATCGATGAATGAACCTCTGTGCTCAAAACAATAAAATCCACCAAAACCCGGAAAATGGTTACTACAGATACTATTTTGTTGTAAATCCTGGCTGCCAAGTATCTTTCTGTTTCATTTACTTGATAGCATATTATGATTAAATTTAACTTAAATTATTCCCAAAATTACATCAAAATAAGCGCTACTATTGTATTTTAAACTGTGAATAATATGTGTTAAATTTATTACAATAAAGTATAACACAGAAAAGTAATGATGTCAAAATACTATTTTTTTTTGGACAGCTACTAATAATAGAAGCGTACTTCCGCCACCTTCAGCTTCGCTCGACAGATGACACACTCAATATGGCGTTTTAGTCTAAATGTTTGTTGTTGTTTGGGTAATTTTTGTGACAATTGTATAAATTTCAGTTTTGTGTAAGTACTTTTAATAAATTACAATGGTAAGGCAGTGTCAAGTGTGTAAAGTGACGGATATGATTCCTAGATTATCATCAAGTCCAAACTATGCTTGTACATGATGGGCGCAGCCCCGATTGCGTTTAAGAATAAAACGCTTTCTCTATCTATGATGTTAGCTTATTGGGCTCGATTTTCAAAAAAAAAAAAAATGCCACGTTTAAAAAAATATTGTGGCCTATTTCGCCCCGAAGGTACAGGTCGTTTTTCAAATTTTGACTATTTCAGTCACCTCTGTATCTCGGTTGTAAGTAAATATAAAAAAAATAGTAAATAGCATATTTATGTAAAATTTGATATAAAATTTAGGGACATACTTATTATTGTATTGAGTTTATTTGTTTAAAAACAAAATTATCTTTTTACTGATATCATGATATCACACAGGTTATATTAATTTTTTTTCAATGGTTTATTTATGAATGTAAAATTTATTATTTAAATATGGTTTACCGAATGTTCTCCCTTGCCGTTACACATGTTGTACTGGGTGTCCAAATAAGAAAGGACGCCGACCCGACTGTATCTCAGAAAATGTTTATCGCACAGCATTGAGGAAAAAATATTTTTGGTAAAGGTAGTCAGGATTGAATTTTCAAGTTTGAATCGCTAGGGGATAATAATCTTGAATCTAAAGTATGTTTCTGTGAATTTCTATATTAACCTAACAAAAAATACCTGATCTTTAAAGTCGAGCATAATTTAAACATTTTTTGTTTGACAATTTTTGCTGTATCTCTAAATATAAAGTGGTGAAGGGTATTTAAAGATATTCGTAAAAAACACTCTGTATCTTCAAAACAGCTAAGCTGTTTTTAACAAGCTTAGGATAGTCTATTCTTGGGCTATAAATTTTATAATATTTGAAGTTTTGTTAGTTATACAAGTTGCCGCTGGAGGGCATCTCTTAACATTCCGACAGAAATGGTAATTTTTCTCAAAAAAGTATATGCATTGGTATTTTTTTTTGTAAATAAAAAAGAAGCTAAATAATACTTAAAAAAGCTCGCGAAAACCATATCTCGATATCTTGTTCCATTAAAATTTAGACTAAAGAAAATTTTATACGCCAATATCTCAAAAACTATAAAAGCCATAAGAAATTTTATTTAACATAAATTATGTATTTTTACGGAACCTTAAATTTAGGTAATATAATCTTTTTGCCTTAATGCAATACTTTACCAGTTATAATCAATAAATCGAATTTTCGGGATTTTTTTAAAGGAATACTCCTGGAATTCGATTTTTTTATTATAACTCGTAAAGTATTGCCTTTAGATGAAAATAATGTATAACATCATTTAAAGGTTTTGTAAAAATACATAATTAATGTCCTACAAAGTTCTTGTAGGTTTTATAGTCTTTGAGCTATTGACGTATAAAATTTTCTTTGGCCTAAATTTTAGGTAAGAAGCAAGACATTGAGATACGGTTTTAGCGAGCTTGTTTAGGCATTATTTAGCTACTTTTATATGAAAAAAATATATACCAATGCATTTAGTTTTTTTGAGTAAATTAACCATTTCTGTCGAATATGAAAAAAAAGCCCTCTAGCGGCGACATGTAAAACTAACAAAACTTTATTATCATTTATAGCACAAGAAAATATCTTGTCAACTAGCCTAAGCTTGTTAAAATCGGCTTAGCTGCTTTGAAGATACAGAGTGTTTTTTACGGAAACCTTTAAATATCCTCTACTACTTTATTTTTAGAGATACAGCAAAAATCGTTAAACAAAAAAGGTTCAAATTATGCTCGACTTTCCACCTAGCTTTCTTGACCACTTTTACTAAAAATATTTTTTCCCAACGCTGCGCGATAAACATTTTCTGACATGCAGCCGGCGTCCTTTCTGATTTGGACACCCGGTACAGCGATTTTTAGTTGAGTGATTCAATAGATAAAAGCTAATCAGATAAGGTCATGTTTTACTTTTTACCAACCATGTTTCGGTTATCCAAAAATATATTGTGAAAAACATGACAGTCAAAAAAACTTAATAGGATTTAAACCTTTTACACCCTGTATAAAATTGGGTACTTACATTGAATAGACTTATTAATTGTTAAGTTAAACACTTTTATAAAAAAATATAAATTGTTAAATAATTGCCCTTTTTATTCATTTTTAGTATTAATTAAAGTGTTTTTAAATTTTAATTTAAATAAAATTAAAAACTTTATAAAACAATATTATTTATTGTTGTATTGAGAGCGACAAAAATAGTGAAAATGCTTTTCAGATATATTTTGCTAGATATCCCGAAAAAAAGTCAATAAAGCATTAATACGTTTAAAAGAGCTTAGACAAGACCCTAGTTACTTATGGATCGTTAAAAAAAACCCGGCTTACTAATTATAATAAAGAATATGGAGAATTTTATGACATTAATACAGTTGCTTAATATATGTTGTTTTTAATTCAATAAAGTCTTTAGTAAAAATTAAACGCCATATTAAAATTAACAGAAAAAAGCAAGGAAATATTGAAAATTATTTTTGCCAATATGTTTACGTTTAAGCAATTAAAAAATATGTATTTTTGATGGCATCACTTTTTTACCATTTTTTACGTTTAATAAACAAGTTTTTAAAAATGTTACCAGTAGTATTAAAAGCTGTAATTGATAAAAAAAAGTCATGGATGTACGCCACTTGAATTTCAGTTTAAATCTCGTTAATCTGGACAATGTTCAAATACATATTTTTTAAAATCTATAAGCAAAGTTTTATTATACATCCACTACATGTCTGCTTAAATAATATAATAACATAATATATAAAAATAAAATTTTATACAAGCAGTGCAGAATTTAAATATTATGTTCCGATTTTTTTTTTATTATTATCGATTTTTTTAAAAATATGTTATTGCTTTTAAAAAACATAATAGGTGTTTAGTACCAATAAAATTTTTTTTAAACAAATAGTAAAAATGTAGTTACGGTTTCACTTAAAAAAAAAAACTTTGCGTAACACAAGAAAAACTAATCAAGCCACTGGATTTTATGTTAAATACTACAAAAATTTGCTTTTATTTTTTTCTGTATTTACCATCAACTGAGATACAAAGAGGTGCGGTGCGGAAATCGTCAAAATTTAAAAAACACCCTATATCTCCGAGATGAATTAAGTTAGTAGCGACCTGTTTTCGCCGTTGCTGTTGTTTAAAAATCGGACTTGAAATTTGCTCTCTTTATTTTTTAATAAGTGAAAATTCACGAAAAGGGTTCTCCATTTATCTTTTATTATTTTTTTCAAGGGAACCGCAAAATGCACTTTTTGCCTTTTTTTTAACTTCAGAGACTTAAGAAAAATGAAAAATATTTGCATTTTGTAAAATTATCTAAGAAAATTTAAGAAATTATATAATTTATATATTTTAATATTATATATAAAAATATATTAAAATATATTAATAATTATTATAAATAAAAATAAATTTAAAAATTAAAATTTTAAAATATATTAATAATATAATAAAATAAAATATTTAATTATTTTTATTAAATAAATTTATTATTATATATATATATATATATATATATATATATATATATATATATATATATATATATATATATATATATATATATATATATATATACAGTGTGTCCAAATTGGTGGGGAATGTATGGGGATCTTGGGGAAACCGATAGATAAAAATCGGTTAAATGGGGAAAGTTTTGGACAATTATGTTAGTAAGCTAATCACGTTTACTACGTGGTTTTATCTATTCAGGTTTTTGAGAAATTTTGAAAAAACCTGAAACATCCATTTTCGAAAATCGGCCATATTTTTTTATAAATGAAAATTTTCAAATCTGTAAAAACTTCTTAGGGCTTTTTTTGTAGAATATGACCGGTAGTCAATTTTTATTTTCTACGTTTCGGGTTTTAGAATCATCATAAACTTTATTTTTCATATGGACGCCATATTGGATTTTACGCAAAATAGGGTTTTATTCTGATTTAACAATGTATAACATGTTATAATTTAAGAGTTTTTTCCATTTATTTAAAAACAAATATTTTCTCAGTTGGCCTTGATTCCGGCGAAGTTATTTTTTGTAAACAATAAAATATTAGTAATTCAAAATAGATAAATAAACAGATATTTTACAGAAATGGGTTCCGAACAACTTAACGTTAATACCTGTTACAACAAAATGTAATGGGCCATATAAAAAGTAAAGTTGATCACTTTACTTTTCAATAGGGCCCATATTGGTTTTCCAATAGCCAAATAGTGCTTTTCATTCTTAACAACAATGTATAACATTTATAGTTTAGGAGTTTATAACCCATCCACTTAAAAACACATATTTTTGCAGTAGCTCGGGTCAAAATTTTTTTAACTTTGTAAAATGATTAATTATTTGAAAAAAGACTTTATTTTGCAACGTTATTTCCAAAAACAATAGAAATGTTAATAAAGCTGCGAAAACGTATTTCGACAATATTCTGAAGGCCATCCTAAACAAATATTTCAAAACTGGTTACAAATTTGTTTAAATTCGGAAGTTTTAAAAAAACCCGACCTAAAAGTACGTTGAAGAAAATCGACAACGAGATGCTGCAGTTAACCAACATTTTAAAGAAAATCCAACATCTTCAGCCAGGATGTTGATAGATAATTTCCCCCATCCGGGGAACCTTTATAAGGTAGTTAGGGCTATTTAAAAAAAATCTTTAAATATGTTGAGAAATATGGAAAACATATTGAATTTTAGTTTACTTTACATCTTCATTTTGGTAGGAATATTAGTTTAGCCACTTTTCATTGTTTTTTTTTCACTTTTTTAAAAATTAACTTTTACGTTAGTTTTGTTAAAATTATTAACTTTAAAAAGCTTTTTCCCCAAAAACCCCTTTTCTAAAAAATATTTGTTAATTTAATTTATTTTCCAAAATTACAAATTTTTTTAATTTTTTAAAAAAAAAAATGACTTTCCCCCGGAATCAAGGCCAACTGAAAAATTTTTTTTTTTAAAAATAAATGAGGTTATAAACTTTAAAAATTTATAACTTTTTAATACATTACTGAAATCAAAAAAAAGCACTTTTGGCTACAAAAAATCCAATATGGCGTCCATATGAAAAAATAAAGTTGATGATGATTAAAAACCCAAAACTTAAAAAAAAAAAATTGACTACTTGGTCATATTCTAAAAAAAAAAATTTTGCTTTAAAAAAATTTTTGATTTGAAAAATTTTCATTTAAAAAAAAAATATGGCCGATTTTCGAAAATGCATGTTTCGGTTTTTTTTAAAAATTTCTCAAAAATCGAATAGATAAAACCATGTAAAAAACCGGGTTAAAAGCCAACCCCAAATTTGCAAATTTCCCCCCCATTTAACCGATTTTTTTCTATCGTGGTTTAAATCCCAATACTTCCCCCCACCAATTTGGGACACACTGTATATATATATATATATATATATATATATATATATATATATATATATATATATATATATATATATATATATATATTATATTTAATTATATTTAAATATATAATATATAAAATTTTAAAATTATTTAAATTATATATTAAAATTATTTTTTTTAAAAAAAAATTTAAAATTTTTAATTTATATATATATATAAATTAAATAATTATATTATATATAATTTAATATAATAGTATTACCCTACTTTCTAATTTTTTTCAAATTAAAGTTTTAAAAGTTAAAAAACAAAATTTTGAAATATTTCGGTTTTTAAAAAGGTTAAAAAAAAATAAAAAAAATTAAAAAACCTTTTTATTTTAAATTTAGGAGAAAAAAAAAGGGAGAAAAAAAATTTTAAATTTTTTAATTTTTTTTTAAAATTTTGTTTTGAAAAACAAAAATGCTTTTTTTTTTCCCCCATTTTTTAAAAAACTTTTTTTTTAAATGGGGGCCCTTTTTTAATTTTCAAAATTTTAACATTTTAAAAAAACAAAAAACTTTAAGTCAAAAAATTTTTTTATGAATTTTCTTATCCTAAAACTAATAGCAACTGAGGGACAGAGTGTTAAGTTTTATCTGGTATATAAAAAGGCCCTTAACCCCTTATGGGGGGGTTTAAAATTTTCTCCTAAATTTGAAAAATTAAAAAACTACTTAAAAAAAATGAAAAAACTACTAGGAAAAATTTTAAATTATTAGAAATTCAAATCGGAACCCCCAACCAGTATTTATTGGAAAACCAACCCCCTAGAAAAGGGGTAAAATATTTGAACGTGATAAATTTTCAAAAATATCATAGGGAAAATTTTAAAAAAAAATGTCGGATATTTTTATAATAGATCTTACTTTTTTCATCAGAAATATTAGGCTGACTTTATTTAATCATTTCAAACTTTTTTTAAATTAAGTACTGGTGATATTTGATGTTTTTCAAAAAAAAAACAAAAATATGCTAATCTTAATTTTCTATTACCAATAGTTTGACAAATTCCGAATATTTTTGGGAGTTTTTTTTAAGTCTGTGGCAAGGGTGATAAAATAAGCTAACTTTGCGGTCACCCTGTGTCCAGTACTAATTATTTTATTCTTTAATGTTTTCCTTATTTATTATAATACACAATGTATTCCCAAAGCATCCGTTAATTTGGGTTTAACATTGTTTACACTACAGATTGTTGCTTTTATGTATTCTTTAAAATAACACAGTTAATCCAACCGAAAAATATTACACAGGTGCGTCTGTTTATTTTTTGTTATATTTACGTATGATACACATTTGATTAAACATCATTTAGGATTTCAAAATACCGGCATCTGACTAAGCCCTAGTTTAAAAGCTGTTTAAAAAATATTCTATATTTCTTAAATAATACAGGAATTTCACAAATTAAAATGCGCAATTTTATTTTTAACAAAAGTAAAAATAAGCAATGCCTCATTTTAAGATTTGTCTTAAATCTTTTTATTTTTTAACTATTACTAAGTGTTTTAATTTGTGTGCAGACATTAGAACATAAATTTAATAAATAAATAAATAAATTGTGGTTAAAATGCCTAATTTAAGAAACAAAATACGCCTAATCACAACTTAAATGCTTTCAAGGAGGGTGGTGCCTTTTCGATGAATGGATGGGTGGATGTTGCAACTATCTTGATTCGTCTCGGAGATACAGTGAGATTTTACGTAACTTTTGTATCTCGCTTGTAAGTAAAAAAAAAAAAAAAAAATTTATAAAATGCATCGCAAAGGAAGACCTCTTTTTTTTCTTGTTTGTTGTATTTGCATAAATGCCAACTCATTTTTGTTTACATAATTGTTAACATATAAACATATTAACTTTTAACGAATCGAGCGTATAACGTACAAATATGTTAGAAAAGAAAGTGCTTTTTATCCCCTATTTATTTCCGTATATAAATAATTTATGTTTTATTTAAAAATAATAGTATTTATTTTGTTACAGGTAAGTCCAAATCATATTGAATACTGCTGAATATTTTATGTTAAAGGTAAGTTTTACATTGCCTAGATGATGATATATGAGGCGTACACAAATTAAAAATCAATCAATAATTAAAAATATTTGGCATATTTATATATTGGATCCATATCCACTAATAAGCATAAAATAATATTTTAAAGACATGTTATTTGATTTAATTGTCCTCATTTGATCTTATAGACGACTAAAGAAATTATTATTTTTAACTTATACCAAATGCCCATAAGCAATGATTAACAGAAGGACAAAGAATATTTATATTCTTCAGCTACATTATGGTAAAATTTATGATGCATTATCTTATAAAGTAAAAAAACAAAAACCATAATAAAAAATTTAAACAATTTTTACATATTTTATTAAATATTTTTTTAGTATAATTTGGCCAAATCATGGCCCACCGTAAAGTTTTGCTTTTATTTTAAGAAAATGTTAGTTATTTTGCAAGTTTTTAAAATTATCTTTAAACTATCATATATTTTATGAAAGCTAACAACTGGCGTTATCAAATTAAACAAAAATATATAAAGCGTTCCGTAAGAAAAAACCCAAAAAAAACTAAATTATGCGGAATTTTACGTAAAAAACTACATAACCAAGATTACTTTTTTTAATTTTAAATGAGACACCCTGTATGTTTTATCAGTTTTGGAATAGTCAAAAAATCCTTTTTTAGAAAATTTAACATACTTTATATTTCTTTTAGGTCGTTTCTGAGATAAATTTTATTTTATTTTATTTAGTGCTGTTATTGAATAAAAAGTAGGCTCTATAAAAGTAAAGATTTCTGACTTTAAATAATCCTATTTTATCTTTTGTAATTTATTAACATAAATAAAAGTAATACGAGTACATTATCTGGCTTTAAGAGTAACTAATTTATTCTGTTGATATGTTATCCTTTTTAATCAGGTTTTAATAAGACGTTAATATTTTATATAACAAAAAAGCAACTATTATAACGTGTGCCGGTAAGTATAGATACCCATTGACAACAAATACAAGCTTCTTGCTTTTTAAGATGGCGAACGCAAGTTGTTATCGTCCGCTATTCGTTGTTGCTAAATCTATCAATATAAAGAAAAAAATAATTTTTTAAAATGTTTTACACAGTGTGATAAGAACATTTTTTAATTATTAAATTTATATTTATGTTGGTGTTTTGTGCTATTGCAGTTATTACAGGTAATAAAATATAAAATTTAAATAAATATTGTTTAAAGTAAAACATGTTTACTTTTTGATGACCCACTTTCTACCGAATAACAACCATATATAACATAATATGCAACTTATCTCGAAAACGGCTTAAAAGAAATACAGAATGTAATACATTTTTAAAAAGGCAGTTTTTTAACCGTTCTTAAGTTGCTAAAATATACAGGATGTTTTATTTAAAATTTCACCAAAATTATAAATAAATAATAAATGAGTCATCATAAAAAAAGTATATCTGCATTTACATAAAATCAAAAAAATTATCAAGAATTAAAAAAAACACAAAAAAATAAAAAACACGCTGTAGCAAGTAAACGACGCAAGATAGCAAATTGAGGTATTTACGAGCAAGTTTGGTTTGAAATTTGAGCCCTCCAAACGATAATTTGTTTTTGTGTAAAACATAAACAGGACATTAATCCCTTTATTACTTTTTAAATTTTAAACTAAATTTGTTTTGTTCTAATTATTTAATTTATTAATATTATCGGTATTAAATAAAATATATACATTATTTACATTTTACAATTTATGTTAAATTTTGTGTATGCTACATAAAGTAACTTAAATGTACCATTTCAGAATAACATAGATAATTCAACCCAAAAATATTACACAGGTGTTTTTTTTTGTATGTATACACATTCGTTTAAATAGCATTTAAGAGTTTAAAACACCTGCATTTGATAAAACACAAATTTAGAAACCATTAACACGATATTTTATATTTTTAAATGTATAGAAAAATTTTACAAATTAAAATGCACAGCATTTTTAAAAATAAGCAATGCTTTACTTTGGGACTTTTATTAATTATTTTTATTTACTACTGGGCGTTTATATTTGTATATAGACATAAAATGTTTAAGGTTTAACAAATAGATAAATAAATTGTGGTAAAGATGCTTATTCAAAAGAGTAAATGTACGCTTACTGATATTTTAACTGCTTTTAGGTACTTTATAATAAACATAAAAGGAAACTCAGATTTTGCAAACTATTTCCAAAATTTCTTATTTTATTATAATTGGTGTTTCTTTGTACCGGGTGTTTCTAAAGGAAATTTGCTCTGTAAAATGTTAATTTTTAAAGATCAAAAAGTTAATGAAGTGTCGGTTTTTAACATAAATACGCATTGTTTGACTTATTCATTTGGTTCACTATAATCTGGTCACTTTTGTTTGAGAAAAACACCTAGTGGGTAACCATGGTTACTGACTCTTTAAACCAATAAAATACATTTGTTGTAATGGTATTTTTCTTAATCGAAAATGATTATAGTATAGGTTCGACTGGAAACTAACTCGGCCTATTCAATGTCATTTTTCGACACTTCTATGAAATATTTAATTTTAAAAATTACAATCTCAAATGCAAGAAAGACGTTAAAACGGTTAATAAATAAATTAAGTAGCCATAGAAAAAATAAATTTGATAGTATTTTGTTATTAAGGCTTCTCTGGACAGATCATATCCTAAAAGAGCATTTTGTTCCAAATAATTTGCTACTTAGGGCAAGACTCTTTTAAGAATACACTTAATAAATTAACTATTTTGTTGTAAAACGGAATAAGTATCGTTGTAGTTTTGTCATACCTGTCCAGAGAAGCCTTGAAAAAAGAAATATGTTTTTTTTCCATGTCTACTCTAGATTGCAACTTAAAAAAGCAAATTTTTTGACGCAAAAAATTACATACGAGGCGTCGCGTCATTATATTTAAAATGATATATCCTATCGAAGAAAGACAAAATACACCGGTGGTCTCCTTTAAAATTTTAAACAATTAATCATTTCCGGTCAAACCAAATATAATACAAAACAAGCAAACAGGTCAATTGATGCCTATAACATTTTTTTTTAATTAAAAAATAAAATTTTACAAAGGGAAATCACTTATCAGAAACATCGAGTTTATGTTAGGGTAATACATAGTATCACTGTTACTCCTTTACAGTTCAACAAAGTTTCTTTCCAGTTAGTTTGCTCTTTCAGTGTCTAAACTGCTGTCTACATAAGACTTTCGTATTTTTTAAGTACCAAATTCCCCCCGTTTAGATTGAATGCTTGTTGCTCATCAGGATTTCTTGATGTCATTCAGATAAAAAAACATATTATCCTATCAAAAAGTATTTGCGCAATTTTGTCAGTCAAACCTTCATTATTTTTTTATGCCTAATAATATTGGATAAATAAAAATTTAAACTTCATATTATGTATGGTTTAAAGCCACTAAAAGCTTTTGAATTGTACAAACAACAGACATTAAAATTAGAGTAGTTTGGTTTTTCAATTTTTGTCAATTAAATCTATAAACCGGTGGCTTAATTGAACGTGGGACCGAAAAAAAATGTAAATTGAACTTTTTCATGAAACAAGAATATGTTTTTAATTTTAATCTCTATAAATTAATTGGAATTATTGTTACAAGTATTAGTTATTTTATGTATCTAAGCGCACGATAGTGCGTCAAGCCAAGTTCTGGCCTGATGCAGGCAGTGTGTATATAACACGAAAGGTTTTAGCGTGTTTTCCCCTCTATCATAACTTATGTTATCGTTCCAAGTAAAAGCATGTAAATTCACTTAAGTATTCTTATTACCTGTAAAAAAAATGAGTAAAATGTTATTTTTAAGATATTAATCGCTCATTTGACGTAATGACTCTAAGTAAATGCAAAATTATGAAAACTTTACCTGAAATGCCCTAAAACGGAGCAGTAATATCGTATATTAAGGTGATAGTTTGGAAGTTTGCAATTTGATCAAAACTGAGTTTCTAAGGGAATAATTTTCTTTAAGTTTAAAAAGCAGTAAGATAATTTTATTCTTTAAACTTAAAAATCAGAAGTGATCATATCAAAAACACCTATGTAAAATAAGGGCCAAGTTCATATACTTTTTTTCAATAAAATTGTTACCTTTGATGTAACATAGCTTTGCTTGCTTTTTTTTAAATTTATTATACTTTAAATATGTTTAGAGAGATATTTCTTTTTTTATTAGGACACAATGATATACTTTGCAGCAATTTATTTAAATATGTTTTAATTTTGAAGATCTATAGAGGACAACAGTCCCTAAAGTTTTGTTTTATTGATTATGACATGCTAAAACTTAGCCCAAAAATGTGTAAAAATTTATTTAATATTTAATTATATAATTATATTATAAAATAAGATTATTTATAAGTAGGAATAAAAAACTGTTTGTCTTTAACTTAACTAATATTAATAAATTTACTTTTATACGTAAAAGAAGTTTTAAAATAACTAGCCCACTTCTTTTTCTTTTGCTTAAAAATTGTACTTCTTATGGAATTTAACTAAAATTATAGTTTAGAACAAAACCAAAATACTTAAAAATGACGTGTTTTGCCCGAGTATTTTTCAACGAAATATTCCCCAATTTTAATATCTCATATTTTTAACTTTGTCCTGTGCAATTGGTTAAATTTTTATTTTCCCATATTCGAGATTGTAAATTTGCAAATACAAAAAAGAATCTAAAATAATAAAACCAGTGTAAAAAAGGTAAGTTTTTTAATATTAAGTAAAAGTAAATAGTAATTATGTATCTCAATAATGATTTTGTAGTGACTTTTTATTCTGTTATGTGCACTAAATATTTAATTAACACGTATATTTAATAAGGAGAATATTAAAAAAAAATAAATATCGTTCATACAAAGTTCAAAAAACCCAAGAAATTTATTCTAAGGACAATATCAGGAGAATGGAGTTTTGTGAAAACATGATGAATAAGGCAAATGAAAATGAAGATTTTATTCCAAACATTGTCTTTACTGATGAGTCCACATTTCCACTCCATGGTAGGCATAATCCCACTCACACCCGTTATTGGTCTCAGGAAAATTTACATAGGTATTTTGAACTTAGAACTCAGCGTCCTCAAAAGGTAAATGCCTGGAGCGGTATTTATTTTTTTTTTAAATATTTGGATATTATAAAAAACCTTTTAATACTGGCTGGTGCAAAAAAACATTAACTACCACTGTAATTTATTGTATTAAAGTTTACAATTGTAAAACAACTGTAGCCAGTAAGAAATTTTCTTGTGATCTGATTGTTAATTACCTTTACAAGATATATATTTTAGGTTTTAAAGATTCACTTTAATTTAAGATGTTATTTTTTAAATTTATATTTAGATTTTATAAAAATATTTTTCTAGATATATTAAAAAATTGATTGATGAATATTGATTATCCTTTATCTAAACCCACAAATAACATAAACATTAACAACTCATATATTAAAATTTATTAAAAAAAATAGCAGGATGCCCTTAAATTTTACTTTAATGTAAACAAATTTAATAACCTTTATAATATAAATAATCAAGCATTAAAAAGTATTCATAAATAATTTGGCAAAATAATGTGTGCAAAAACGTATCGCCTTATTGTAAAATAAAAAAGAAATAAAAAGATATTGTTTTTACGAATTATAAACAAATTTGTAGTAGGCAAAAAGCGCCTTTTTATGCAGATAGGAACTGATGCAAAAAGTAAAGTATGCAATTTTGTTACTTTATAAAATATTAAAAAGGTTTTTTTATGGCATGTATTATTCGTAAATAATTTATGAAGTATGGCCAAGAGGATACAAACGTTATGTCATCAAGGTTGTAATAAAATTTAAGTACGGCTAAAAAAACGAAACATCACCTCATTTATTCTGATTGAAATACGTAAAAGAAATTGTGCCCTTGAAAATTATTTTCTTTTGCCATTATCTCAACCACGCAGTTCTTTTTAGGTCGGTGAAAAAATATAAAATAATACCAGATATTCTCGTAGGTAGGTGATGATTTCCTTAATGTTATTTTTTTTTTGTTTATTATTTACCATAAAGTAATGGTAATTTACCAACATTGCGTTAAATAAAATAAGCATAGCAAATGAAACAGCCATGATACATACATGATATCATTTATTGGCGCGTGTATGGGAAAAATTACAAAGTCACCAAATGTGATCAATGTCTTCATGTAAATAAAACAATAATTAAAATAATTGAAAATTTACTTTAAAACAATTTGGCAAATCTTGGAAATTTTTACATTTAAATACTTTTAAAACTGCAAAAATATTTTAAAATAATATTAAAAATTTAATTATTGGTTAACTTATACTAGCTCATTTTTTAAATGGGTTAATAATTGGTTGGTAAAATATTACAACACCACAATTTTAGTAAAAAGTATCGCAACGCTTACATATTTTTAAAACCGCCAAATCTGCTTGATATGTGCGGTATTGCCAGATTTTTTAATATTAGGCTAAACGTAATTATTTTGTTATCTGAAATAGAATGCTCTATTTATTTTTATTATAGGAAATTTAACCACTAAATAATATTTATGGAAATAAATATATTCTTTTTTCCCCAATAATATATATTTTTTTTGGTAAAAGGTCACCTATTTTATTTTAAGTTAGACGGACATGCAGGTGTTTAAAAAAATTGAATTAAAATTAACACTTTCATTTTTTATAAACCGCTAAAGGTTTTATTATATTAAACAAGCTAAGACGCGCTAAGACGTTAATCCATCTGTACGGCCGGCCCAAAAGTAGGGTGTTAAAATGTATCTGTTTAGAGTAAAAAAATATCCTTAAGCAGGATACGTATTGTGTCGCAGGACTTAAAGAGTTCTTACAGTAACTAAACAAAGAAAATATTTTTTTTATTTGTGTTAATAATGTAAATAATGTGTTTTATTTAAACAATAAGGCAAAACTTCTACTTGCACCAATAACCTAAGAACAAAAAACTTGTAGAGGAAAAATTGTGTAACTTGACAACCATTTATTAAATTTCTTAACCTCACCAAATGTTATTTGAGACTTTTGCTAGTAGTAGCGGAAGATTAGCACAACAATTTAAAAATCTGATACTATAAGTTCAGTGACCGGTTCGTTATTCTTTCCTGCAACTTTGCGGTTCATCAACTCAGTATTTTATGATGGTCTGCTCTTTATATCAATTTAATTTATTTTAACCCAAAGGTTTTAAGTTTTAATACATTAAAGTGTTTTCATAACAACCGCTAGAGAAAGCCTTATTTATATATTGTTTCTCATTCTATATTAATATATATTAATTTACAAATTATTAGTTCTGTACACGCTGATTAAAAGTCTCAATGGGTGCAAAACCCGATAACCACTCCAACACCCTAAAAATCAACAGCAAAGGTCAGGAGGATGCATTTGACTGATCTAACTACACTAAACACAACTAACCACAACTAACCACAACTACCTCCACCCCATACCAAAACCTGCCATGTAAGTTTTCTCTGCTTACTGGTTGTAATACTGTTTAATCATGAATTCCGTCCCATAGCCAGCTAAACGATCACTCTCCAAAATCCTTTAACCCCAACAGCTGAACCCCCTACGCCACACTTGATCAAAGCCTGTAATGTGACTTATTTTTACTTTCGGGTAATGGAACGTTTTAATATTGAATTCCATCTTAAGTACGAGTGTATTTACCGCTACGCAGGTAAAAGTTTATAAAATGCTTTAGTACAGGGTGAAGTGGGGGAGCGGGGTTCAACTGTTGGAGTCAAAGGGTTCTTATATCAATATATAAGCATTGAATTTTGTTCAGCGATCACTCAACTGATCGTGGGATGGAATTTATAATTAAACGTTACATGGCAGTCGCTGGTATGAGTGGAATGGATGAGGGGGTGTGGGTTATATTGTTGGGGTCGAAAGGTATTGGGTTGTGATTGTTTAGGTGGGTGTGTTACGAAATTCACAATTAAAGGGTTTTACAATCTGTAAACAGCAAAAATAACTTGGCAGACTTTGGCATGCGTGGACTTGGGGTGAGGGTGGGGTTTCCATTGTTAGGGTTACAGGCTAAGGTTGTGATTTTTTAGGTAGTTGTGTTACAAAATTTACGATCAAAGAGTTTTACAACCTATAAACCGGAAAAGAAACGTTGCTGACTTTGGTCGATAGTGAGAAGGTTGAGGGAGTGGGAAAGGGGAGTAGTAAAATGTTTGACGAAAGTTAGGCATAAGTCTAGTGACTTTGTGTGTAACTATAAGTTCAACCACAGTATTAAATATTTTGGTAAGGTAATTGACTACTCTACAAAAATAGTCTCGGACTCAGAGATGTGATATATGGTTTTTCCCTAAATGTTTACCTCCTAAACACGAATCTGTGGTAAGAATTTGACCAACATGTAAAAAAAAATTTCTAGCTTCTATAAACAGAACTAAAACACCTAAAAACACGAAAAAAAAAACAACAAAATTAAAGACACTTTCACAGTACTGGGAAGCTACAAGAGATAGAGGAAATTAGAAAGCCCATTTTGTTGGATTTTCAAAACAACAGAAACGGTGAAAACAGATTGCAGTCAACTTGATTCGTCTCGAAGGCATTGAATGTTTTTAAAATTTTGACAATTTTATCTCACCTTTGTATTTCGGTTTCTAGTAAAGATAGAAAAAAAAGTTAAACAACATATTTATGTAAAATTCAGTGGCGCATTTATTTATTATTTATCAGTTACGGTTTTAAGGATATAACACCAAGTTGTCTTTTTTCAAAATGGGACACCCTGTAAATTATTTAACTATTTGTTTTTTAAAAATAACCCATTAATTAAAAATACACAATTTACATTTATTATCAAAAAAATAGTTATTTGTGGAAAAAAAATTGAAAAAAGACATCAAGAGCGTAAACATTGTATTTAAATTTTGCACTCCTTGTATAAAATGTATTATTTGATATTATTTTTCTAATATTTATTGTTATATTATATTACTTTATTGGTCCATATCATTTATTTAATTTTTTTACTCTTTTAACGCTTGATAAGCGTCTGAGTTTTCAACTAGTTTTTAAAAGAGTAAATGCTTGGGTGGCTTCTCTTACGATATCTAGCGAATTATATTTGTAAAGCATTTGCACATTTTTCCCTTTTAATATAAAATTCAAATATATTTTACATTTTAAAGTTTTGCAAGCTCAATTCAATTTTTAAATCAAAACATGAGAACAAGAAAAAATGAAAGTATGTAATTTTTATTTTTTGCTTAAATTTTATACAAAAAATTGCAAAGATTATTGTCAACTTGCATTACATCAAACAAAATGTGTACTTAGTTAATATACAGCATGTCTCAGTAAGTTGAAACCATATGGAAAACCTGTTTATTAATAATTTTATGAAAAAAAGTTGTTCCTCATAAAGAGTTCTGCATGGTCAAAAATCTAAAATGCAGCTATCAGATATTAATTTTTTCAGGCGTATACGAGGTTTGTCAAAAAGTATAAATTTTGCCCAAGAGTAAAGTACCTTCATTTTTGACAATTTCGAAAATTCTTATAAAAAAAATTGATTAGAACTAAAAACCTCGCTAAAATATGCAATTTCACCCATATATGATAAAAAAAAATCTTTTTTAAATCGCATGTCTACAATAACAATGAAAATTTAACACAAAAATAAATTGTAAAGACGAAGAAATGTTTAGCAGCGACCATTAAAACACGTTAGAATCTATAAAGTACATAAAAATAGTGTTATTAACTTGAGTTGTGTTCATTTATAAGTAATAATGTGGAAAAACTGAAAAAAAATAACACAAAATAATTATTTATCGTTAATGGGTATAATTGCATATTTAAACATGGTTTTAAGTTTCGATTAACTTTTCTTTAAAACAATTATTGAAATTTGGTCAAAAGTACCTTACTTTTAAGCAAAATTCATACTTTTGAGAAACCTCGTATACGCCTAAAAAAATTTAATATATGGTAGTTATATTTTAGGTTTTAGATCATGCAAGACTTTTTATAATGTAAAACCTTTTTTCGTTAAATTAATAGTAAAAAAGTTCTCATATGGTTCCAACTTACTGAGACATACTGTATATATAATTGGAGTAAGAAATCATTAAAAAAGGGACAATTAGCTATAAATTTTGAAATAAAATTTAATATTTTAATAATACTAATCCACTTTGGAAATAATGACTTTACGTCAATGTAGAAATAATATACAGGGTGTTCCATTTCCAAAAAGGCAACTCTATGTTATATCTTTTAAACCGTTACTGATAAAAAATAATTTAATTATCCACTAAAATCTACGTCAAATTCTACATAGGTATGATATTTCCCATTTTTTTCTATATTAACTAACAAGCGGGATACAGAAATGTACTGAAATCGTCAAAACTTAAAAACGACCTCTATCTCCAAGACAAATCAAGTTAGCACCGATCTTTTTTACCGTTACAAATGTTTCAAAAATCGAACTTAAGAACGTGCCATCGGATTTGCTTTATCTCTTGTAGTTTTTCCAATACCTTGAAAAACCACCAAAAAGATGCCACCCTATACATTTATAAAAAAATCCTCCTTAAAAAAATTGTCAGGTAACGTGACGTTGCTTGTGAAAATAGCACTGTACTGTATTTATAAATGTGGAACTTTATAGAAATACAGCCATTTTCTTAGCCTAAAGAGATCGTGAGTACAAAGATTTTTAAAATAATAAAAAATGTATGTGCATCCAGAGGAAAACTAGTAAATAGTCGTTATGAAAATTACTTCATATAAAATTGCTTATTATGTCAATGTTTGTGAAAAAATTACTCGGTCTATACTTTATCATGGTTTATATATAGTAGCAAAAGTATTGAAAAGTTAAAAATTGCATCGGAGAGATATGTTTTTTATTCTAAAAGATAACTTTATATGTTTTTGACTCTTTTATCTCTTAAAATGTTTGTATAAAGCCTGCATACTAGGTACCATTTGTAACGCGTCATCATTTCATATATATTTACGGCGTATTTTAAAAACGTGTTAATTTTAAAATGGCTATAAGATGTAAAATAAAAAATATAAATCTTTTATATGAAAGTAAGTTTATTTTAATAATTTGGGACGTCATATGTTCAAATTATAGCTGCCATACTTTATAAATCCTCTAATGAAGAAATATAGCACTTTTTATAAATAATATCTTATATTTGGGGTAATTTTTTTAAACATTATTTATATTTACTAAAATTGTTTTTTTTATCTTACTTATACTTTATAAATTTAATTTATTTACCGTGAACCCTCTATATAATTTGTCCTATTATTTTACCCTGTCATGTAAATCATTCGTCAAATGCTGGTCTATATCCTATCGAAAACTTTTCTTATTTTTTTTTATTTACCCTTAAGGTTATTTTAATTTTTTTATCTACAACCGTGCGGTAACTAAGGTTACAAACACTATATAAGTGTGGTAAGTGTCACTTTACCGCACTAGTATGGTAACTGTTACTTTACCGCACTAGTGCGGTAAGATCATTTGTACTAAGGACTTCTTAAAAATCGTTTATTTAAACATCGTTTAACAATTATTACTCTCCACCTAAATTACCTAACATACAGATATTATACCTAAAAGTTAAATGTAATAGTCGAGTTGCTCACATTTTCTATATTTACGACTGCCGATTGAAATGGTTTTCTTTTGCGGTGGTGTCATTTTGACAATGGCTCACACCAAAGATAATACTACTACGAATAGATGGTTCATTTAAATGGGGCGTTTTGAATCAGTTCGGAGATATCAATGCTTCCGTAAATGCGAATAAAATTAAGTCGGTAACCCTTGCCCCAGCGAAACAAACCGTGCGACATTGTCAATGTCTGTCGCTTGTACCTTATTCGGAACACGAAGTAGCGAAAGCGGGCGGCTAAACGAATTGTGTAATTTCTAGTCGCGTTTCATCACGCCAATAGTAAAGGCCTGCCGGCAACACTGTTGCCGGCAGGCCTTTACTATTGGCAACACTGTTGGTTCATCTTATCCGTAGTAGTATTATCTTTGCTCACACCGATTGAGGTAACTGGTAGTTTAACCAATTTTTAGTGTAAAATTGGGATAAACGTCAAAGAAAAATTATTATCCCAAAAAAACCTGATGGTTGTAGAAAAAATACTATACATAACTCAAGTGGTAAACGGTTTTAGCGCACTTAAGTGAATGCAAAACTCGCCTTTGGCTTGTTTTGCACACTTCGCTTTGCGTGCGCTAAAAATCTACTTACCATACTTGTTATGTAATATACTATTATCTTACTTTTTACCCCACATTTAAACAAAAATTTGGTATCAGTAAATAGACCCTTTTAAGATTTTTTTTCGCTTAAATATTTTTCCTCTTTGTCAAAATATTTTTTTTTTAGATAACACAAATATTTTAAAACTGTTTTACATAGCAATTTTTTAAAGACATTTAATAGGTTCCTTCATAAATAAGAATTTTTCGTAAAAAAAAAAATTTGACAATTTTATTATAAATTATGACGTCATTTTAGGGCAATCTTTAAATATTGTATTAAAAAATTAGATAAACGACCCATTTTAATTTATATTTAGGTTTGCAAGCTTTCTAATGAATATTTCGTAATTATTTAAATCAATATTGGTCTTTTGGCTGGTGAGTTTGCTGAGCCAATATATGTAATATACTAATCCTGACATGGTAATCCCTTCATATATCGATATATAAGCATTGACCCTTGTTCCAATTAACGTTTGAACCGTTTGTTTAGGAGACTAATTTTAATTATATTGTTTGTTTTGTTAACACATCAGAGTTTTGTTATTAATTAGCCATCCCATAAATTAATAAAATACGTAAAATTTATTTTATGTTTTTTTGTATTATTTACAATATTTTTACGATTTTGCAAAAATCCTTTACCTGTATGGAACGTCCTTGGTCAGGTATAGTTTTTTAATAATTAATTTAATAAAAATATTCATAAAAAAACTTTAATAAAAGGCCATCGGAGAAAGTTTTGGACTTCGTCGTACATTCAAGTTTACAAAACTTTTTGCAAACAATACTAAATATGAGAGGGTTGATATTATTTACAACATTTAGGAAATACTGACAGAATGTTTTTTACCTTTTACTATTTCTAGGATGTTTTATATCTTATTTATCTATTAGTGACCAAAACTGTATAAGCACATTTTTTTAATGTTTAGTAATATTTACAGTAATACGATTTTTCTTGGTTTTCCAGTTTTGTGAGGTGAAAAAACACTTTTCGGCAAAAGTCGGTTGTGTCCATTTTCTTTACCGTAAATAACTTTGTTTTTCTTGTAATATCTGTCGTTATTTAGGACGATCATATTACTAGGGGTAAATTTGGAAAGACCCAATATTATAAGTTTAAGTTTATCCTTTTATTTGCAAAGGCCATTTACACTTGTAAGAAAGAGACATATAACAAAGTTAGGGGTAACACGAACATATCTTAATGAATCTAATAGATTATATATCACTGTTTGGTATTTAACATGGCGGCAGGTTCTACCAGATATGTTTCTTATATAAACAGAAATTTTAAGCTACTAGCAAACCTTTTAATACAACCTAATGAATTTGTCTCTATAATTAGGTTAATTATAACTATTGTATTGTATACACCATAATGCTCAATAATTATTTCAGGGTTAAAAGGCCACAGCATACAACAGGGCATTTTGTATTTTCATAACTTAATATTTCTTTGTAGCTCATTACAAAGCTCCACAAAAAAATAAAAAAAAAATCCTCTCGTATTTGACCAACTTACTATAAGTTTTTGGTGTTACGACAGGTTTTTTTTATTGCAAAAACCTTTAATTTAGGTTTGAGGTATGACCTAATGAATAGAATATCCTCAAAAAATTCTAAAAACATTTTTGCAGAGATTTTTAAACCTGCTTAATAGGATAAAAGAGCTACGGATGTGATCAGTGTGATCCTAAACTTAAATTCAGGTTTAAGATATGAATAAAAGATGAGATATCGCCCAAAAATTCTAAAAAAAATATCACGGGCTGTTTTTGACATCCTGGACCAATTATAAGTGCAATAAATGGGATTAGTGTGATCATAACCTCAAAAAATATATTTATATTTCAACTATGATCTCAGATGTCCACTAACCATTGGAATCTCGTGAAGTTTCTTTGATTTAATTGAAACTGTGTTTTTTTGGGTTAAACTCATTTATCTCCCTTTGCCCTTTCATGATAACGCACTTGCTTATTCTGAAAATATTTGCAAAGTGAACGCCGTTTATGTTTTTTCTTCGTATCTCTCTTAAGATTCCAGCAGTAGTCTTCCATCATTGTTTTAACCCACACTCCCTGGTATCTGGAAAATAATTATTTTCCAGATAAGCTAGGCGATTACAGTAAAAAGCAAGGCGAGATGTCACCAAGACATAAAAAATATGGAAAGAAGATATCAGGGACTGTGGAGTAAAACAATGATGACAGACTACTACTGGAATCTTAAAAGGGATACAGAGAAAAACATAAACGGCATTCACTCCGCAGATCTTTTAAAAATAAGCAAGCGCGTTATCATAAAAGAGCTAGAGAAAATAAATGAATTTGACCCAAAAAAACCACAGTTTCAATCACCTCGAAGAAACTCTACGACATTCCAATGGTTAGTGGACATCTGGGATTTTAGTAGTTAATGATTTATTCAAATTTTTTGAGGTTATTTGATTCAATTGGTCATACCTAAAACTTGAGTATAAGGTAAGGATCACACTTATCTCATTTCTTGCAGTTTTATTTGGTCAAGGATGTCAAAACATTCCGTGAGAATTTTTTCAGAATTTTTGGATAATATCTCATCTTTTAATCATATCTAAGACCTGAATTTGGGGTTGGGATCACACTGGTCACATTCGTAGCTCTTTTGTCCTATTAAGCAGGTTTAAAAATCCCTGTATAAATTCTTTCAGAATTTTCTGAGGATCTTCTATTTATAAGGTCATGCCTCAAACCTAAATTAAAGGTTTTCGCAATTTAAAAACAAAAACCTGACCTGAAGGCGCAATTCTGAACTTAAATTCGGTTTCAGCGACCATATAATCTTATAGTGAGTATGTCAAATCCAAGTGGGGATTTTTTTGATTTTTTTTGTGGAGCTGTGTTATCTATGCTAGTCTTCTGTTTTTTGTTTTGGATTATTTTTGAAATTACCATATAATTTACAGTTAATATTTTTATTAATATTTTTAATAACCTATAATTGTTTTTTTTGTAAACCAAAAGCATCCATATGTAAATAAATTACAAAGGCTTTAGCGCTTATTTCAGTACCTAATAAATGCATTCATTTTGGTTACATTGTTAAAAATGTTCATGCATGTATTGTGCTAATATCGGTTTATTATTAAACACGTAGTATGCCAAATTTGCAATCCAGTTAAGTTAAAATAACATATAATAATTGGTTAAATTTACAGCCAGCAATAATAATGTTAACTTAATACTATAACAATAAGCTACCCAAAGCAAACAAAATCTTTAAAATTAAAACAAAATAAAACCTGTTTTGTATTAAATATTTAAAATTATATTAAATTTTTGTAAGGTTCAATATTTCAACACAAATAACAACATAGTTTTTTTTTTTAAATAAGGATTGCAATATAATGAATATTTCAGCATTCAGTTATACATATTTTTTTAACACCCTTAAGTTAGGCTTTTTACTTTTTAAGCTTCTTTGTCCGATTTAAATAAGAGGTACTTGAAACATTTTTTTTATCCAAACTTGACAAACCTAGCTTTACCAATAAAACTTGCTTGAACATTTCCAAGACTACTACCATTAGCAGCAACTTATTTCCAAACTTTTTGGCGTCCTCTTCACTTCAAGAGTATGATTTTATTAAATCCTTTTTTTATTTGTTATTGCCAAAATATACCTCTTACTAGAATTAATATAATATATATATATATATATATATATATATATATATATATATATATATATATATATATATATATATATATATATATATATATATATATATATATATATATATATATATATATATATAGTAGTAATTATGCAAAAAAGAAAGGCATGTTCATCGAGTTATTGAAGTGATTATTTGGGGAGTTGTTACGTATGGTAGTAGGTCAGTTTTTGATTTTATGATAATATGACAGCTGATCGCTATGTCCAGGAGACTGTAAAACCTCATATTTTACCTTGCACCTTGCCTTAGACCCGTTTTAAATCCAGTGCTTCAACTAGATAATCTCCATCCTCATGTAGCACTAGTAACATTATCATTCTTTGAGCATGTCCAAGGTAATCTATTACCATAGCTATCAAAATCTCCTGGCCTTAGTCCAATAAAGCATGTAAGTGATGATGAGCAGAAGAAAAACAAAGTTGCCCTACCCTCCACGAGCATCAGATAAACTTCGACATCAGTTACTATTGGCCTGTGATGAATCAGATACCTTTTAAATAAAGAAACTAGCCAAATAGGATCTTCAAATCTTTTTCGGATGCACTGTGAAGGTATGTATGAGGGGGGCACCTTGTGTTACTTCATTGGAAGCTGCTAAAAAAGAAAAATTATTTGCTAATTCTTTGGTCCAGTAGCCCTAAAATATCTTACAGAGAAGTATCCCACAGCTCGTTGGTGGGCTAAAGCTGGAAGATTTCTGGTAAGAATAGGATCAGAAATCAGGCAAACGGCTCTTCGAATTCCAAATGCCAAGAGATGGGAAATATGCTATTTTCCGAGTATAGAAACAGTATTTTAAAATGGGTCGTAGCGTGACTATTAGACATTAGACCTAATAAAACATAAGAAATACTTTAAAGCTTAAAGAAGAAAGCGAGCTTTTTCAAAGCTGCCATGGTTACGGATATAACGTGTTTATATCAGTTAAAGTTATTATCGAAAGTAACGCCTACCAAAATGAAGAGCCACTTTTACAATATCGTGTTAATCTATGGTCCAAACGAAGATGCCTTAAAAACCAGAGTTTGATCATTGCCATTAAATGTCAGGAGTAAAATCTTGTTTTCAGTTGTTAATAAACTTATAATTAGTTATTTAATGTGCGACTGGTATATTATTTGACAAATAATAATATTATGTCAAAGTCAGTTAAATACGAAATATTACCCTAGGGCGTTATTAAAAAAAATTACGCCCTAGGCCCTACAAATTTACCAATAAATAAACGATAAATTATCTCCATTTAAGCATTTATTACAAAAATACAAACATACTTACACAATATATTAACCATAATAAAAATTATATTTTAAAGTAAAACGTACAATTTTCAAACTGACCGGAAAATTCCACATTTCCATACCCCACCGCCGTTGCTGTGTTACTTGAAGTAATACTTTTCCCAACTACAAGGGAAGCATTAGCGAAGAACTCTTCCAGCCTCCTAACCTCATTAAGCTCTCGGAACTACCTCCCGCATTAGAATGAATTGTTGCCACTGTACGTCTTAAACAATGACCTGTGTACGCCTTAGCATCAGGTGCACTTTTAGGTCGCAAAGACACATAGTCCCGAATTACCTTTGTTGCGCACATTTTACTGTCATCAATAACCAAAAAGCACCTTGCTTGCCCATTTTTACTTTGTGGAATGTCAATAAATATATGCTGACCCATATCACGCACATCGAAAAACTTCATTTTCACAAGCTCGTCTCTTCTACAAGCTCCGAATACACCTTTTACAAAGAATTTATCTGCCAAATATTTTTCAGCCCGGGCTTCTTTCAAAAAAAAATAACTTGTTCGTGAGTCAGAACCTTCGACTTTTTATGATAATTTCTCCCAATTGCTTTAGGAACTGTTGCAGAGAAATTAACTTTTATTACCCTTTTCTTTTATGAGCTATTACCCTTTTCGTAACATTAAAACTTTGTCCAAAGGAAATTTGGGGGAATATACCTGACAAATCTTTTTAAAAAAAAGCCATCAAAACGGTTTAGTCCCACGGTCCACCCGTTTCCCTCAAGGCCTCAAAATGGAAATATTCTTTTCTCGTAAATCCCCCTAGTTTTTTAAAGCGCATGCTCGCTTTAGCAGCTTTCACTAAAATATCTTGGGGGAGATGGGGATTTTCCCCTCTTGGACATTTTTATGCCTCAATCGCAAAATTATTTGTTATGTGCTGTCTTATTGACAAATAACTTACAACCATGGTTACCACAATTACGTTCAGGTAAATGTAAATGTAAAATCAGGTAGTACTTGATTTGGTTTAAACTAATACATTCAAAATTCATTCAAAATTTTTTCATATAAAGAATATTTAGTCGGACATTAAACGTTGACGGCACCACGAGTAATAAGGAAAATCTTGAACGAAAATTACTTTAATTATCTAATTACATACTTAAAAGGAAAGTGTGTGTTTGTATGTCCATCGTTTTCTTCATAACTACCCACTGCCACCCACCAATAGTTATGGTGGTATGTAGCCCTAGGTCTGCACTTGCAAGTAAGTGAGTTTGGCCTCGATGGGTGGAAGTGTTTGGTTGTGGGTGGCGAAAATGTAAAATATATATTTATATATATATATATATATATATATATATATATATATATATATATATATATATATATATATATATATATATATATATATATATATATATATATAAAAATTCTTTTTTAATTAATTGAAAATCAATTTCTAAATCTAAAAAGTTTTTAATGATAAAATATTTGTTTAAAATTAAATAAAATTTGATAACAATCTTTAAAACTAATTTATTTCGACCCTAGCAACGCCGGGTTTTGCAGCTAATATTGTATAAATATTATAGTAGGCATATTTTCTAAAGTAGTAGTTAAATTTTGGTAAAACCTATTGAGGATTGAATATTACCAGACTTTTTTGAAACAGAATTTTTGCAAGGAAAAAAATTGGGGGAAAATTGGGGAAGTAAAAAAAAGGGGGAAAAAAATTGGTAAAAAAATGTTATTTAAAAAAAAAAGAGTCGGTACCAAACAAAGTCGGGAATCCAGCAATAGTTTGCTTAAAGCTTATAAAAAAGCCATTTTTAATACCAGAACTACATGGCATAGAAAGAAAACTAAAAAGCTAAAAACAAAATTCATACTGTAAATATTAATAAATATAAAACCAGCTTGCATTAACAAAATATTTACCTTATTTATATTTTTAAATTGCTTTTTTTTTTTAAACTAGGCTGTTTTTACGATTCATAGTTTTAACCTTCTTAAACACTGTTATAAGCAATAGAAATTAATGTACAGCTCTTCTTCTTACTGTTGTATGGCTTTAAATACCTTTTAGAGCATGGCTTTTGGTGTTTTAAATAATTAATTGTATTGTAGATCCTGCACAAAAGATTTTCGCGTTACCCGAATCTTCTTCTAAATTACGCTATAAGTGGGGTTGGAAAAAATATTAAAAAGTATTAAATATATATAAAAAGTCGATAAAAATCGATAAGAAGTTTGGCAGAAATTTTAAATCAAGAAAGAAATTTTAGGAATATTTTGCATAATTATTATTCGACGTTTTTTATGTCTCGTGCTGGTAAAATTATATTATTTGAACACTATTTTTCTTACAACACGGTAAACGTCTAGGCTAATTATTTTCATTAAAAACCAGCTAAGCCAATAAATTTATCCGATCAGTCCTTATTAAGTCTAAGCTTTAGGAAACCCAAGCTGCAGCAAAACGTGTCAGTAAAATCGTCTTAGAAGCCACACAACCTAATTAGAGAAGGATTAATGTCTGTCTTAAGCCAAGGGCCAAGTGGTGGTTATCTAAGAAATATGTAATTTCGGGTAATACTAAGTAAATAAGCTTCATAAAGTTTTTAATACACAAAATAATTTAGGGTTTGACAGAATTAATATGTATATATAAATAGATCCTTGACCGTTATCGTTTGTTATGCTTATTTGCTGTTAAAATACAATATAACCAGCAATTTATTTTGCTATAATAACTGATAGTATAAGTTTTGTTTCTTTTTTATTTAAATACAATGTTGGGGTCTCTATGCGTGAAGTAAAAATTATATTTTAACCATAAAAAAAAATTTACACGTTAAATATAAAACAAATCACTATAAATGGCTAAACTTTAATGCATGAATTTCATTGACAAAAAACTTAAATAAAACAACATTTTTATTGTTTTTAAAATAAAAAGTAATACCGATTTTTTATTTTTATTTTTATTTTTTCTTAAAACATTAATAAATTTACCGTA
Source organism: Listronotus oregonensis (assembly GCA_019359885.1). Classification (NCBI taxonomy): domain Eukaryota; kingdom Metazoa; phylum Arthropoda; class Insecta; order Coleoptera; family Curculionidae; genus Listronotus; species Listronotus oregonensis. The sequence continues at coordinate 73,027 of JAHBCN010002576.1, forward strand.
AAATAGAACAAAATAGAAAAAATACCTGTCAGTATCCTTATTTTTCGATTCTTTTATAATTAAAAATAGGTGGAGCAGCACATCTAAACGATAAGCTATATTTTTTTAAGTATAACCAAATAGTATTAGTTTTCAAAAAGCTTTTTTTTTTTTTTAAAAAAAAGGTTTTTTTTTCCAAATTTAAACTTTTCATATCATTTAGTGTCAAGCTAGTAGAGAGACTTTTTAAATTTACGCTAGGCAATTTACTGTACGTATGTCGGTGATAGTTACTCTGCAATCCAAACATACATGATTTTTTATAACACATAACGCTGTAATGGGTTTAGCGCCAATCACGTGGTTTTTGTTGCAGCCTATACTTTGGACATTTTCGATTGGGAAAAACATAAAAAAATCATTACAAGCCCCTTTTACAATAGGATTTTTGTTGTTTAAGAAAGGTTATGAATTGATTAAAAAAGTCAAAAATGTCAGAGTGTTTATCTCGCCGGTTTTTATATTATTTATGTAAAAGCCTAAAAATATATAGTAAAAATTGCAGATTACAGTTTAATGTTATTCTTAAGACTTTTTTTTTCATTTAAAAGAATTTTACAAAATTTGTTTTAAATACCCTAATTTTTTTGCTAAATTTTTTTAGGACTAATAAAGAAATAAAATATTTAAAAATAAAAAAAAGTAGATTTATAAAGTAATTTTTTTTTTTGTTATAAAAAAAAAAAATTTGTAAAGGAGTAAATTACATTTTTGGGGTTTTGTTTACTGTGAATAAATTTATGTTTTGCCAATTTAAAACAAAAAACTAAACTTTTTTTACTTGCTTGTTGGTATAAAAAAATCGAAAATAAAATTAACCTAATTTTTAAATTGTTTTTTTTTCCCAAATTTTATAATTCCCTTGGATGTGAAATCACTAGCGGGACAAAAAATAAAATTGGGAGCAAAACCTAATAAAAACAAAATTTGCCTTAAAATAAAAATATTAATAATTGGTATTTCTTTCTGGCCAGATCGTAGTGATTTTCTTGGAGGCGACAAATCTCCTTTCCATACAGACATAAATTTTACACAATCACAATAATATATAAAATATGAGTTGTAACGTAGCAAAGCAAAAAAATAAAACAACAAGTTCGTATTTTGTGTCAGCATGTGTAAAAATATTGAAGTTATATTTATTACCTTGCATTAAACAATCAACTTTGCCTGACTGTCAAAACTTTTGGAGCTTATGAAATATAAGAAATACATTTTAAATATTAAAAATTAAAAAATAATACCATTTAAACTTAAAGATAATTGTTTAAAGGTATTCACCCTTTTAAGGTGTAAAGGATTTTTCTTAAACAATTTATGTAAACAAAATTAATGTGTTTATATTATTTATCTTTTTAAAAATATCTGACATAAAAGTAGAAAGGGTAAAAGTAATTTTAAATAGTCGTTTCGTAGCTTCAGGACTTATTTAATTGCTTTTGGCCTATATTCATTTTATCGAAAGCTATTTAATTTATACTAAGATAATATGTTAATAATTGTATTAAAGTGGGATAAAGATAATTATTAGAATTAAAAAAATAAAACATACCTGTTAACTTAAGCTAGTCTACTTAGATCCGACAAAACGAATATGAGCTTTTATAAGGTTTTAACTTCGCTAAAATCCTTACCACTGATATTGACAAATTTTCCCCAGTGTAACAAGCTCTTTAAGTTGACCAGTGGGGTGTATTTTTGTCTTTGTATTTTTGCTTTTGTCATTTTTAATTAAAAATGTTTAGATTCAAGTATTACAAATTATATCTGACTTCGGAAATAGTCGCAAGACAAGTGTAATAAGAATACACCTACGTAGCACAACGGAACACAGTTGTTCAAATAAAATACTTCTGTTAGTAAAGAGTATGTTTTAATAATCGAAAAAATAAAGGTAAATTAGTATATTTAATAAAAGGCCCTTTATTTAACAAAAAAAAATGCAAGATATATAACATACACTTAATGTTCCATTACATTTATTTTATTTATGTTAAGACTGAATAGTTTTTATTAAAAGACCGGTGATGTTTTAGATTTTTTAATAAGCATAGTTTAAAAAGCTAAAATTTTCCAATCCCTTCTGTAAAAGTAACCGTAAGTAACTCTGAGCTACGATAAAATATTATTTAGGGCCATTCTAGGGCTTTTTCTTGGTTTATAGATATTTCCCGTTTGTGGCCGCCCTAATGAGAAATTGATCATTTAAAAAACGTATCGTTAATTTACGCGACGTGAACTTTTGAACAAAAAAAAGGTCCAATTAAACCCATATTAAAGCATTTTAGTAATGATTTAATATGTTTTATAATTATTTGACAGAAAATTTAATTTTGATTACGGTAGGTAATGTTGTTGTTTAAATAATTAAAATATTATTTGGGATCCTCGGCATGTAGGATTACTTGGTCCATTTTTCAGAATACAGATTAACTGCTTTACCTAAAATATATATTTAGTAAGTAAAAAAAACGAAAAAAAAAAGTAAACATTTGGCAGTACATCTGTCACGGTTTTAAAGATATAAAACATTTTAATACAAATTTAAAAGTCGCCAAAATTTTAAATCAAATTAATAAGAAATAACCCAAATTTGATCAAAAAAAACAGTTTTCAAAAAACTAAATATGTTTTCTAGCCAAAGAATCTTTGTAAATCGAAATGCTAATTTGGAAAATGGACCCGAAAGGGCATAGACACACCAATTTTAAAATATAATTGTCATGTCTACGGAATAATTTTTTAACCCCTTAGCGTTTTTGGTTCTATAGGCAGAATACCGTTAATCTATAAATGTATATAAAGATCTTACTCTCACTATAAATCTTTTTTCTCTTGTCCACAAACAATCCATAAACGGCCTTAATTAAATAGGTTTTTAACTGTACATGTACTGTATATAGTCATCATAAATCGTACCACACTTCTATTTATGCTTTTATTTTACGGCGATCTTATCAGAATATTGTGTTCTGTAAAAAATGTAGAAAAAAATGAGATAATTAACCAGAGTCAAAAAAATTATTTAAAGGACTTCAATAGGCTTAAAGAAATTTGGTTATTATTTATAAAAGAAAACCAGCACGGTTCTGCCTTTTGAATGCAGGCTAAACATTCAAAAATATTTTGCAAACTTTGTTTTTATTTTTTATCCCTAATACCAATAGAAATATTAGGCTTCCTCGCAATAAAAAAACTACCTTGTGTCATATTTAAAGAATAACGAGAAAATAATAAATGGGGTGCCAGCAGACAATAACAACAGTTTATAAAAAAATGTATAGCTAGTAACATTTTTGAAAAAAAAGATCTTTATCTTATATGCAATAATAATGTATAAGAATTATTAAATTAAAAAAATGTGGCCCAACTTTCATGCATATGAAAATTTTATTACCTTTCATAACTCATTAGTCTTACAGTTATTCAACCCTAAAAAGAAATTTAAGTAAACAGAAAATTTAAGTTAAAATAGTGCACAATTTTTTTAGGGTAGAAAATTTTAATTAACTTTTGTCACGCCGAACAGTTTCTGTTCGGTTTCCATTATTTTTAAATTTTAAAAGTCTTAAGAGTTTTTCTTTTAATTAAAAATCGTTTAAGTTCCGAAAATAAAAGAAACTCTTAACTAAAAGTTCTGCATGTTTAATTTCTATTTAAGTTTGTCCTAGTTACTGCAAAGGAATTTGTACTCAGGGTGCACCAATTATGTCTTTAAATAAAAACTTTGTAATTGTTTGGGATATTTTAAAAAACAAGATATATTAATATAATTTAGCTTCGCTTTGCCTATAAACCTATTTTGCTGTGTCGGTATATTTTTTAAACATTTTTGTTATCAAATTAAATAATTTTATTTAAATGCCTCTTGAGTTTTTGTATTGATTTGTATTGTCCATATTAAAAAACGTTTTTTGCCCGAAATGACATATTTGGCGCAATTATCTTATTACTTTATAAACGTGCAGGCCTAACTCAAACCTATTAAAAACACAATAAAAAAGAGTTATTAAGGTTTAGGCAAAAGATATACAAAAATTGCCTAAATACTGTATTTAACTAAAACATAGCTAAAATTAACCTTATCTAAACCGACCTAATAAGTAACTAAAATATATTCTAAAAGAAGTTTGTATCGTTAAGGGCGTAACATAATAAATTATTTATCTATTATATATATTATATTATCTATATATTTTTTAAGGTTACCTAAATTTATTTTGGTAAAAAGCAAAGGTTCTATTTTTATTTTAAAAAAATAAAGCTATAGTAGAAGCTGATAAACATTAAGTATGGGTATTTGAGGCACTATTAAAGACTTTCACAATGGATCTTTTATATTATTAAAACACATAAATGCAGACCTGGCTAAAGAGTATCGGAGCTAAACCGCCACTTTAGGATTTTAACAGAGCAATATGTATGTACAAAAAAACTATTGTCAAAAAGACATATCACTTCGCTGGGGTATTCTACCTGCCAGGTAATGAAAATTTTAATAAATAATAAATTTTTAAAAGCCGTTGTTTTTATTATACGATTGTTGATCCGTTTATCCATTTGGCTTAATGTCTGAAAGTTATAGGAATAGCATTAATTACATTCACAGGAGATTATATTTAATGTTTTAATAACTAGCTCAATATTAAAACAGAGATAAAAATCCCATAAAATTAAATTAAAAAATGTTAAATAAACTAATAATAATTTATAATGTTATTTTTGCTGCAGTAATTAATTTTACCAAGACTTTGAGTGTTCAATTTCTTTTTATTTTATTAAGCGAGCCTTTGAACAAAATTATATACGCAAAATATTTTGTTTTAAGTTACCTTGCTGCAAAATTTATATAAAAATTAAAATTTTATCAAAGAAAAATTAACTTGGGTTTAATACAATAAGCAGCAAAGTCATTAAACTTTTCTCATTTTAAAAGGTTAACATAGTTAGCCCAGAGTAAAAGCTTTTTACTTTTTCACTACCGTAAAATATCAATTTTTATTTATAATACCGTGTTATTAATTTAATTTCATTAGTAATACGACTTTTGTATTTCATACTTTTGTTAAACAAAGTCAAGAAAAAATTAAAACAATTTTGTAGAAATGGATAGTTTGTGTAAAATACAAACCTATATTTGTATATTTTATTATATAGAAACATGTTTTAAAATTCTTTGGTTATTTTTCATAAATAAAAAACAATTACCTTTATTGTCAATATGGGACTTTTTATTTATATTTATCATAAACCTTTTTATCTACAATTTAAAGTGTTTAGAAATAAATGTTTTATTGAAACAACACTATAGCTTAAGAGCCAGTGACCGGCTACCTGTCTATACTTGACCAGACCTGGATTTTTGCACAGTAAATTCTCTATATCTACCATACATGGAATGGGGACTCACGCGTCTTATAGTCTGCTCAACATGTACCTTTTTGGATAAAATCTTTGTATATTCTCTGCAAATTACGATCAAGATGTCATTCAATTCGGAATATTATGTAAAAAGTTTAAGGAAAAATCTCAAAAGGGGCCGATACAAAATTGCAAAAGTAAATAACAATTATAAAAAAAAGTAGGCGTTTGTTTTTTTATAAATTTCTTAAAAACTATCAATAATATTTAAAATTTAAAAAAATAATAAAAGAGGAGGTAATTTCCTTAAAAAAGTCCTACCTCCCGGAACTGTATCTTTATTATTTATAATTTTAACAGAGTCCTAAAAACAGCGCTAAAAGCGGGTAGTCTGGTTTCTGCGCGTGTTGTTACCGTGGCGAATGGCGCGCGGAAGCCAGACTATCCGCTTTCAGCGCTTTTTTTGAGGCTCTGTAAAAGTTAAAAGTATTTAAGATACAGTTCCGGGAGGTAGGACTTTTTTTTTGAAAATGTCCTCCTTTTTTCAGATCTTTTTTTCAAATTTTGAATATCGTTGTTAGTTTTTGAGATATTTAAAAAAACCAAACCCCAACTATTTTTCAATTGTTTATAACTTTTGCTATTTTCATCGGCCCCTTTTGGAACTTTTTCTAAAACTTTATAAAATACAAAAATTTCACCCAAAAAGATACAGACTAGACATTGTGAAAGACAATTATGAAGGTACCAAAAAATATAAAACTTTAAAAATAATTGACCAAGTCTGTCATTATAACAATGTGTCTACGTAATGTGGCGGCATATGGAAAACTTTCTTATTATTAGGTTTACGAAAAAAAGTTATTCTTTATAAAAAGTTCTGCATGATCCAAAACCTTATATGCAACCATCAGCTGTTAAAATTTACGAGTCGTATACGAAGTTTTTCAAAAAAAAAAAATCTTTCAGCGAAAGTACCTAAACCTTTAAATATATCGAAAAATATAAAAAAAGGATGTTTAAAAATAACAGTAAAGATCTGCCGTAATAAAAGTAAGCTTTTACAATTATAATAAACAAAATCTATTAAAGTCAGACCTGGTCAATTACTTTTGAAAGTTCATATTTTTGGTATTTTATGAATGTCTGCCAGGATGTTAGACGCGCGATAATGGTTTGCACTTGTAATTTTTTAATAATAATAGAAATATTTTATTAAATTTAAATATTTAAAAATTATTTCCAAATATCTTTTTTTATAATAATTTTCGATATTTTACGTACACTTATTTTTTCGACAAACTTCTTACACGACTGGTAAATTTTGACCTCTGATGGTTGCATTTAATGTCTTGGACCATGCAGAATTTTTAATAAGGAATAACTATTTTTTGTAAGCTTAATATTAAAAAAGTTTCCTATATGCCGCCAACTTACGTAGACACACTGTATTACTGGCAGACCCGGTCAAATACTTTTAAAGTTTAATATTTTTTTTTAATACCATTATAATTGTCTGCAGCTATGTTAGACGCGCGATAATGGTTTGCCATGGTTATTTGTCAATAATAATAATAATTTATTGTTAAATTGCCGAACGGCAGAGGTGTTCAAATACACTAAAAATCAGTCGAATTTCGATACCCGTCGCACTTGATTAACAGAAGAGGCAGCCTCTTTGAGCTTAGTGATTTCGCGTTCCATGTATGGTCGAGATAGAGGATTAACTGTGAAAAAATCCAGGTCTGGTCAAATACATACAGGTAGCCGGTCACTGGCTCTTAGACTACTATACACGTAAAATCCACCAAAGCAGAAAGGGCCTTAAAAAGTGCCGTAAAAATGACCGACTTGGACCCAAAAGTGTAAACCAAAACTGGGTATCTACAATAAATCTGCAAAGATTGTGATACAAATTAGGTTGTCGTGAAATTAAACCCAAAAATATTACTTTAGATAAACAAGCACATTTAAGAAAAAATAATGTATTCTTAAACATAAAATATTACATAAAATAATAACATTAAAAGCAGTTTATTAAAATTATATTTTTACCCTTTAAGAAAAACAAATAAACGTCTATTCCAAGAACATTGCTTTCATTAACTGAAAAATTATATTTAGGTACAAAAAAAATGTAATTAAATTTATTTCTTTCTTAAGCAAACCCTAAAAGAGGTTAAAAGTTTTAATTAAAAGCATTTTTATTAAAATCAAGTAATTTTACCAGAAAATTTAAATTTAAAATTTTTAACTAAGTTTGCTGTTGCGGAAGTGACTATGCAAAATTAATGTTTAAATTCAATTTTCATCAAGTAAAAATTATCTTGGGCGTAAAATAATAAACAAAAAAGTCGTTTACTTTTCCTGCTTTGTAGAAGAGTTAACCAGAAGTAACAGTGATTAATTAACAATTTTACAGTTAGATATATTTTTACAATGCCTTATTATACGTATACATTCCTGACCTTTTTAGAATTTTGTCATTTTTAGACCCCCGCAATACTTGATGTATTGAAAGTAAAGTTCAAATACCTAATTTAGTGGACTAATAAACACTTATTTTTTAAACAATGTAAAAGAAAACATTTTATTTTTTTTTAGGTTTCCAGACAATATTGCGGTTATTGTAACAGGTTTAAATAATTAAAACTTTACTTTCATAATATCTTAAATTTATGATTTGTACAAGCGTTGCGATATAAAAAGGTTAATTAATAATGTAATGTATAAAGTGATTTATTTTTTATATTATATTTTTTTTACTAATATTTAAAAAAACCTATTTAATTAACTTATTATTTGAAGAGATTTTTGTGACATGACAATCACTAATTTTAGCTTCTCTTATCTGTATAACAGTATATTACGTCAGCTTTGTTCTCAGTTTATTAATTTTTTAAATAATATTTAATTTTTTAATAAATATTTACAGAAATTACGTGTGTACGGGATTTAAATTATTTTGGTATAGCACATCAATACCGGAATAGTAATTTAAGGTATAAGTCCGGTAGGTTACTTTGACAATACGAGTTAGACAATATGGACAAGGCGACACTAGGAGCCGAATCAAGAATGTTTAAACGAGTAACTCTAAGAAGTACTACTGGACCTGTATCGTAATGTATTTTATTTTATACTGTGAGTCTGATAAAAATAACATTATATAATAAAAATCGCATCATCTTTTCTCCTGTAGCAACAGAAAATATAATTTATAAACATAAAACAGTCCGGTAAGTGTTGCTTAACGACACTTACCGGCTCTGATACTGTAATGACTGACCTATCGGACTCAAAGTTATTATGTTCTATTTCTACCAGATGGTATAAAATAAACATCTTTACGCGGTTTTCTTAGTAATTTTTTAAGTGCATAATTATTTTTTTAAACTACATATACACAAAATAAAGTTCAAGGCACTTGTAACTGTAAAAACAAAATGTTGAGTAATATTTACTCTGAATATGCGAAACATTTGGGCGGTAAACTTATATTTATTTACAAAAGGCGTTTGGTGTAAATAAATATATTTTATTGAAACAATAAGTTAAAAATCTTTAAAATGTTTGTTTATTTAATCAAGCACAAGTTTAAATAACTTATCGTCTTTTTCATTCCTTTTTTTTTAATAATAAATATACCTAACACAATAAGTAAATATATCACCAACCAATATCATTAGTTTATTTAAAATTTTATTACTGGAAATTACAAATATACACTTTAATTTCAATGTTAATTTTTTTAACATTTTTTTTATTGTATATGTTCATATAAATGTGTAATATGAACACGTAAAATATAGAAATAGCTGTAAAAGGAAATAAATAAAGGAAGCAAATCATAATTTTTATATACCAACCAAAAAATCAATTTATATTCAAGTAAGATAAAGAAAGTTATAATATCGAAATACAATGTCTATTTGCGGTTTGGAAATATCCAATCTTTGTCAAATTGCAAAAGTCTGCACAACGACGTAGTAGAAAGATAGATTTTGTTCAGTTGGACTTTAAATATTTCTTTGCTTGATTTATGGTCAAGGCTGGTGTGCTTTAAAAAATACTGAACGTGATGCTTTCAGAATATTGCAAACGTTTGGATTTTATGTTTGGTTTGTACTCCAAAAACACAAAGGCATCAAAAATAAAACAACGGGAGGAAAATGCAAATGTTCTTAATCAATAGAAGTAAAAGTGATTAATTAACAATTTTAAAGGTATATTTCTACAATACCTTATTAAAAGTATATATTCCTGACCTTTATAGAATTTTGTTATTTTTAGGAACAGCATTACTTATTTTTTTCAAACAATTTAAAGTGTGCATCAAATAAACGTTCGAATAATTTAGCGGATTAACAAACATTTATTCATTAGATAATGTAGGAGGGAACAATATATTTATTTTAGTTTTCAGACAATATTGCAGTAATTGTAACTGGTTTAAATAACTAAAAACTTTACTTTCATTATCTTGAATTTCTGATTTATACAAGCATTTGCGATATAGAAACGTAAATCAATAATGTAAGATATAATTTAAGTAAAACCAAGTGAAGATACCTTATTACATAAATGAGTTAAAAACTTAGAGTTATTTAAATGGATTTTTGTGACATAACATAGTCTTATAAAAACAAGCGGATCTGCATAGTAACAGGAGGCCAAGCATTACTGGGGGCACTAGTAAACCCCAAGGTAACGTCCAAGTTGACATGGGAATGCCAAAAAGAACTAATAGTTCTGGGAGGACGCAACAAAGTAACTTTTTTGTGGGTACCAGGACATTCGGGAATAGAAGGCAACGAAAAAGCGGATGAGCTAGCGAGACAGGGATCATCCACACCCTGGACAGGTTCTGTGCCAGAACCTGTCCTTGGAGTGAACAAAACCACATCACGAGGGCAAACTAGGGAATGAATTCAAAACAAACACGAGGAATACTGTGGAAGTCTCAGTAGAATTAAACATGAAAAAAGCTTTACAAGAGGCCCATTTAATAAAACGAAAGAAGAACTACTCAGAAAAAGTAGGAAAAAATTTCGCATAACAGTAGGGTTGCTAACAAGGCATGATAACCTAAGAGGACAACTACACAAGATAGGCTCATACAATAGGGACTCAAGTTGCAGAATGTGTGACGAGGGGAAAGAAACAGCCTCCCATATCATGTGTGAATGTGAAGCATTGAATCACAAAAGACAAGCAATATTTGGACAACGGGAAATGAGCCCACAGGAATATATTAACCAACCAGTCTTGGGGTTATACAGACTTGTAGAAGAAACAAGACTAATGAGAGGATTGATTTAAAAGATAATGGGTGATTATGCACAAAAAGCCCAAGGAAGGGGCTGCCTCCGGTAGTAAATCTAGGCGGTTACCAGGGAAGAGGAAAAGAGAGAAGAGGAAGCAAAGGTAACTAACTATTATTTTATTTAACGGTTAATACACACTTTAATATTATAAATTAATTTTCTTTTATTTTAATTTTTTTTAACACAAAAAGCCCAAGGAAGGGGCTGCCTCCTGTAGTGAATCAAGACGGCTCCCAGGAAAAAAGAAGAAGACATAACAATTACTAATTTCAGCTACCCCGATCTGTATAATGGAAAGTCAGTTTTGTTTTAAGTATCATCATTTTTTAAATATTTTTTTTTAAAATAAATATTTACTGAAATGGCGTTATTATAGAATTGAAAATAATCTGGTATAGCATATGACTACCAGAATAGTAACTTACGTTATAAGTCCGGTAGGTTACTTGTTACAGTACTCGACTTTAGCGTCGCCTCGTCCATAATGCTACACGAGTAACTGTAAAAGTACTACCAGACGAGCATCGTAGCATTTTATTTCGTACTGTAAGCCCGTTGTGTATCATTATTTGATTTTAAAAGTCAAAAAATCACATTATATTCTGAAAAAACCACATCTTCCATATAGACCAATCAAATTTCTTTATTTTGGTGATGTTACAATGATGACAGTTATCTATTCTGGTTAATTTTTTGTTGTGGGTAGGCTGCATAAATTAAAAAAGTAAAAAAAATTCTGTTAACGTTTGACATTATTACATTTTATGATTTGATTTTTATATTTTTTATTTAAGTATTTTAAAATGAATTCAGAATAAGATGCCTTACATTTAGGCAAAAGAACCGAAAATATATATATATATATATATATATATATATATATATATATATATATATATATATATATATATATATATATATATATATATATATATATATATATATATAAATATATATATATATATATATATATATATATATATATATATATATATATATATATATATATATATATATATATATATATATATATATATATATATATATATATATTTTAAGTATTTTATTTAAAAGCTAGTTGGATCATTAAAGGTTTGACGTTTCTGCGTCTGTTTGACAACTCTCATAGTAAGTTATATTTTTAAATTAACTAATCGACGAAGATGTAAAATTTTCTTACCGAATAACCTACGTGTACAAATTAATTTCCAGTAATTTCTTTTTTTGCTTTCACTTATATATTTACTGTGAAAATTTTCCCCCGTCTTCGACTTGGGATAATTTTCACAACAAAAATATTCGTGACATTAAAAAAAAATTACCGGTAATAATTTTAACACTGGGGGTATTACAAGTGCAAATCGCATCACATTTTTCCTTGTGACAACAGAAAATGTCAAAGTAAATGTAATGTTGGTATATTTTTTAGATGTCTAATATGATTTAAAAAAATAAAACAGTTCGGTAGGTGTTGCTTAGCGACACTTACCGGCTCCGGTACTGTAATGACTGACCAACCGGATTCAAATTAATAATGTAATCGATGGTCTACCAGACAGCATAAAATAAACATATAAACGCGGTTTTGTTTGAAATTTTTTAAGTACCCGAATATTTTTTTAACCTACTTTTACCTAAAAAAGAGTTCACAACACTTGTAATAGTTTAAAGTAAATTGTAAGTAATATTTAATCTGATTGTGCAACACCTTTGGGCGGGAAACTTATAATTATCTACAAATGACATTTGATGTGAATAAAGACGATCATATATATATTTTATTAAAACAATTAGTTTAAAATCTAATTTACAAAATAAACTTAAATGCTTTTATTAGAAAAAACCCAAATTTATTAACTATTTTAGATTACCGTCTCTTTTATTCCTTTATTTTTTTTAAATATTAAATATACCTATTACAATAAGTAAATGTATCACCAACCACAATTATAAGTTTATTTAAAAAGTTTATTACTGAAAATTTTAAATATAAACTTTAATTTTAATGTTATTTTTTTAACATATACTTTTTTTATTGCATGTGTTTATATAAATGTATAAAGTAAACACGTAAAACATAGAAATAGCTGTAAAAAAGAAATAAAATAAACTAAGCAATGCATAATTTTTATTTACCAACCAAAAAATAAATTTATTTTCAAGTAAGATAAAGAAAGTTATAATATCGAAATACAATGTCTATTTGCGGTGGAGAAAAATCCAATCTTTGTCAAATTGCAAAAGTCTGCACAACGACGTAATAGAAAGATAGATTTTGTTTATTTGGACTTTAAATATTTCTTTACTTGATTCAAAGTCAAGGCTGGTGTGCTTTAAAAAATACTGAACGTGATGCTTTCAGAATATTGCAAACGTTTGGATTTTATGTTTGGTTTGTACTCGAAAAACACAAAGGCATCAAAAATAAAGCAACGAGAGAAAAATGCAAATTTTCTTAATCAATATTCCACCTGCTATGATTTACCAACACAATTTTTTTTAATTTAGTGTAAATAATTCAAATGTTAACCCGATGGGATAAAATTAAAATTTTTACTTTAACCATTTTTTTATGAACTATTTTTAATTTTGTTAATAGTGTGTTATTTATTATTCTGCGTTTAATAGTAAAATTGTTGTTATTTAATTAAAAATTTACTATTTAATTTTATTATTAGTTATTGCACGAGCTGACAAAAAAATAATTAACAAAATCGATATTGTAACATTTATTACCGCAAAATTGACATTTTATTAAAACAAATATTTTTAGGAGATATGTGGGTTCATAAAGATCAAAAATAAATAATTTCATATTTTTTTCGTGATTTAAAAAACACCTGAAAAATTAACCTTACACCAACCCAACTACAAAAAATGGTAAAATCAAAATTTAAATATTTTTGCTTGCTTAAGAAATAGTGGGGAATTGCCAACAAATGTCAATTTCTCAGATAAAAGAGATATAAAAATTGTTTTATACAAAAGTTTCTTCATTATAATTTTTGAATAATCCAAAACGTGGTTAGGTAATGTAAAAAGATGGCATATTATATTCTCTTTTTAAAACTATAATACCATGGATGATATTGGTTTTTCATGCGATTTATTTAAACTTATTACTTAAAATTATAGTAAGCTTTGAATCAAAATCTAATATCCTAAAAACAAAACTATGTTTACATTATAGCTAGAAAAACATTACACAATATATTTTCACATACAAAGCATAAATAAAATAGTTAAAAAAAGGAAGTTTTTTAAAAAACCATAGAAACATTAAAACAAAATAAAATATTTTAGATTAGGGCAAACGGGAATGATCGCAAATGTTCGAAAGCCCCTCCGTTGATTTCAATGCACCCTTGACATCTTGTTCGAATGGATTTTAATGCATTCATGATGTGTATATGTTTTATTTTTGCAAAGGTTTCATAATTTTTTTATTTAGTTTTTGTCGAGTTAAGAAAAGTCTTTTATACATTTTATTTTCCAACACTCCCCAAAGAAAAAAATCTGGGGGTGTTAAATCCGGAAATCGTGGTGGCCACCTTATAAATACATAAATGTTCCTATTCATCGGTTTGTAAAGTAAGTATTTAGGTATTCTTTTATTCGACAAGCGTTATGGTCAAATGCGCCATCTTTTTGGAAGTTAATATCTATTACTTCATTAAAAAGAAAATCATTAAGGATATCGAAAAGGTTTAATTGGAGTATGTCCAGATATCTATCTGCAGTTTTTTCAACACAGAGATAAACTAGTGTATTTTAAAATGAAAAACAACTTAGATTTATCTTAACTTGACCTTATTGACAAACAGATCGTACCATGTAAGGGTTTGTGAAGTTCCAATGCCTTTTATTATGTCGGTAATACCGCAACTTGTTATTCGACATTCATCTGAACAAATAAGTTTTTTCGAAAAAACGATTTTTGCTAAATTTATTTTAAAAACAGTGACAAAATTTTAATCTTTTTACATCATCACCAGGGTGCCAAAAATGAATAATAATAACAACATAGGAAAAATATTTATTGGGCGTCAAAACTTTTTGCGCCTTTGATTTTAAAATTCCAGTTTCAGTTTATATTTTCCTGGTAAAGGTAGATTTTTGTCTCTAAGATTACAAAAAAAAAATTCGAGAATAAAATTAATGTTCGTTTTTAAGACGACAATACAGAAGTGAAAGCCCAGACCAAATTCCCTAATAACTTTTTAAAATCTAACATTTACAAATCTTAAATTTTAGACAGTCAAAGAATAGATTAATAAAAAGACAATTCACTCTGCATTTGGTCATATTTTAGCAACTGGCTTTTTTTCGACTGCATCATGAGCGTTGCATAACCGAGTCTGACGGTTCAGTCTAATTCAATACCAAAAAAAGCGCTAAAGAAGTTTTCACTTATAACACACAATATAAGTTAAGCTACTACAATTCAAAGATATCAGGGGACAAACCTTTCTTAACTGAGTACGCACCTCGACAAATTTGTTATAGGTTTTTTACTCGGCTTTGTTAATGAACCGTATGTCTTTAAATTATGTTCCTATGATTTTTGTCTTTCTGAATAGCTAAAAAAATATAAACTTTACGTCATTTCTTCGTTTTTTTTCTCTCAATATGAATTACCATTATACCAAATTTTTCAAAGGGTTAATAAGTTATTTTCACAAATTATTATGTAAAAATGATATTGACGTTAAGTGTTAATACGAACTAAAATGTCAACATAGCTTCGTTTTCAGGAAATATTGGTCTCTTTTTACTCTCTCTGTGGTTTAAAGTAATGAACCTTAAAGAAATGACATGAAAAACCAACATCATAAATGATGTGTTATATTTTTGAAGAAATAATTTATTTTCTATGTTTTTAGATTAAAATTTGCAGAGTATACCTATTAAAAAAAAATGAGGTTAGGTCTGATTGATTTTTTTCTTTACCCCGTATACTTATTCTGAAAACAGCAGATCATTTATTCATTATAAAGAAACTTTTGTACAAAACATTTTTCTTAATCTTTATAAAATAACAAAATATAGGGTCATTCTAAAATTGACTACTTTTTAATTCGTAACAGTGCCACGCACCTTTTTTTTAAAAGCAGTGTTTATATAAAAAC